>CAJQZJ010000247.1:2532262-2550147 GCA_907164525.1 Lophiomys imhausi | reverse complement strand
AGCTGAGGCACACGTGGGGGGGACAGAGAGCAAGCTGAGGCACACGTGGGGGGGACAGAGAGCAAGCTGAGGCACACGTGGGGGAGGGGGGGGAAGCAAGGATAGCAAGATAACAAGAATTTCAATCCAGGGTGTCTCCTAGTGGACTGAGAGACTTTCCAGAGAGAATAGTGTCCTAGGTCACGCAGGTGTCCCTTTCCATGTGATAGGCCCCCAGTAGGATGAGAGAAGACACTTGAGGCAGCAGCATGATTTTTTATTTTTATTTTTTTGGTTTTTTAAGACAGGGTTAGAGGCAGGCGGATCTCTGTGAGTTCAAGGCTAGCCTGGTCTACAGAGTCAGGCCAGGGATACACAGAGAAACCCTGTCTCGAAAAACCTAAAAAAAAAAAAAGACAGGGTTTCTCTGTGTAATAGCCCTGGCTGTCCTGGAACTCACTCTATAGGCCAGGCTAGTCTTGAACTATCAAGGAATGAACAGTGAGACCACAGGACAAGTACTGTTTTAAAAATATTCTTAGCACCGGGCATGGTGGCACAGCCCTTTAATCTCCGCACTCCTGAGGCAGAGGTAGGCTGATCTCTGTGAGTTTGAGGCAAACCTGGTCTACAAATCAAGTCCAGGACAGCCAAGGCTACCAAGGCTACACAGAGAAACCCTGTCTTGAAAAAAACAATATTATATATATATATATATATATTCATATTTGTAGCTTTTATCCCAAGAACTAAAGTCAAGGGCAAACAGCACAGTAACCCTGGTGCTCAGGGGGCAGAGGCAAGAACTGCTTCGAATTAAAGGCAAGCCTATGTAGGAGGCACAGAGTTCTTTGTGTTCATGGATAAGCACTAGGGGAACCGGAATGTTAAGCACACAGGGTTGCTCCTTCAACAGAAGGAATGCGATACCTGTTATCCGCCCAGAAGGCTGGAGGGGACCACATGTTTTCTAGCTTGGTGACCTTTGTGCTATCTGTGTGACTTGAGACTTTTCTGGCACTGGACCCTCCCACAGACCCTCATGGTAAATTTGTTCTTCTCAGTCAATCTACAGAACCTAATTTCATGGACTTTACAAAAAGTTTCAATGTTTGTATATAGCTTACTTTGTTCCTAAAGGAGATCTATGTATGCTTTGTTGTGAACATGGGATTGAGTTAATTATCACCAGAGTAGTTTTCAGCAAATTGTGCCCTGCTTAAATATACATAAAATTGACCACTTCAGAAGTTTTGTTTGTTTGATTTTTAGGTTTTCCGAGACAGGGTTTCTCTGTCTATCCTTGACTGTCTTGGACTCACTCTGTAGACCAAGCTGGCCTTGAACTCATAGAGATCCGCCTGCCTCTGCCTCCGGAGTGCTGGGATTAAAGGCGTGCGCCACCACGCCTGGCAATTACAGACAGCTGTGAACTGCCATGTGGGTGCTGGCATTTGAACCCGGATCCTTTGGAAGAGCAGCCAGTGCTCTTAACCCCTGAGCCATCTCTCCAGCCCCCCACTTCAGAAGTTTGAGCCAACATCAGCTACAGTCATGTTGAGCAGAACTGCCTTCTTGCCTCTCTGCAGATTGTGAAGGTCACAGAGACACCCTGAAAGCCTGGGTTACTTGATGAGTTCAAGGCCAGCCTGGGATAGATAAAAAATTTTGCCTCTAAGAAACAAAAACAGAGAGAGGAAAGAAAAAAAAATTGAAGGAGGTAAGACTCAGAAGTCAAACCTTAAAATTAGGTTAAAGTTTCGATTATACCACATGGTTAACATTTCATTTCTCACAGATGTTCTGACAAACAGCCCTATTGGGGCCTGCTTCTTTAGCATAACTGCAGCCAATTTTGTCTTCAGTCTCCATTTTAATTATGATGAAATTGTTACTTTGTTACCTTGACATACTGAAGAGTCCCCTGTGGTGGGGTAAGTGATAGCATCTAGCAGCATAAGAATTTTGGAATAGCAAAAAGACCCGCATCTCAGGTAAAAAGGTGAGTGGATCCACTTATATCCAGATATGATTGACATTGAAGGGCGTGCCTTGTAAGAAGCCCACCAAAAAGCTGATCATGGGACCAGATGACGCACTGTTTGAGGGCGTACCTTGCAAAAGCCCGCCAAGAACTATAGCAATAAGAGGCCGGAGTTCATGCCAAGATCTCTGCGACTCATTATGACACAAGGGCTTTAAAGTCCTTTAAAGCCCACATGGCTTCACCCCACCTTCCTCCCCATCTTGCTGAGAGGCTTCATGTCACTACTGCTTCACCGGCCCAGAGACTTCAGTGATTCACGCAGGTGGAGAGCGAGACAAAATAAGCCTTTTGGCTGAGTTGGACCATTTTAGTCCAACTCGGAAAGCTGCACAGACTTTGAATTTCCAAGGCATCAGACGGTCAAAACACCGGGATTGGACTCAACACTGGAGTGAGACCCTTGAAGGCCCAAAGCATCTGAATGGTGAGCCTAATAAACTTTTCATCTTGCAAATAAGTGAGTCCTAGGACTGAAGAGACAATTCTTATGAGAGACACCCCACTTCAATGGTCATTATAAACTGCCTTAAGGTCTGACGAACGAAAGCCGGGCATGGTGGCACACACCTTTAATCCCAGCACTCGGGAGGCAGAGGCAGGCTGATCTCTGTGAGTTCAAGGCCAGCCTGGTCTACAAAGTGAGTCCAGGACAGTCAAGGATACACAGAGAAACCCTGTCTCAAAAAGCCTAAAAAGAAAAATAAATAAATAGCTTGCCTTGGAAGCAGACCATAGTCACAGTTAGGCTCTGAGACCTCTGTGACCCGGTCATGCTGGCCATGGTTAGTCTTGGGGTGTGTGTTCAATAAACCATCATATCTGACTGAGACGATGACTGAGTAGCTTGTATGGCTGTTCTTGGACTCTAAAAAGCCCCTCCTCCCCCACACGTACTGTTTATCTCTGCAGGGCACTGTTGTTCTTCAGAGAAAGCTGTTGTGACTCTTATTAACTTCTCTTTGTTTCTCCACGTACCTGTCTTGGGTTTTATGTTCTGTTTTGTTTTTAAAGGTGGGTCTCACTCTGTAGCCCTGGCTGGCCTGGAACTCTCTATCTTGAACTCACAGAGATCCAACTGCCTGTGCCTCCCCAGAGTTGAGCTTAATGTGGGAGAATTCTGGAATTATTTATTTCTTTAAAAACACAGAAATAGCTGGGCGGTGGTGGCGCACGCCTTTAATCCCAGCACTTGGGAGGCAGAGGCAGGCGGATCTTTGTGAGTTCGAGGCCAGCCTGGTCTACAAAGCGAGTCCAGGACAGCCAGAGATATTCAGAGAAACCCTGTCTCGAAAAACCAAAAAAAAAAAAAAAACCAAAAAAAAAAAACCCACAGAAATAGGCTGGGCTTGGTGGTGCACACCTTTCATCTCAGTCCCTGAGAGGCCAAGGCAAGCAGATCCCTGTGAGTTCAAGGCCAGCCTGGTCTACAGAGAGAGCTCCAGGATAGCTAGGGCTGCACAGAGAAACCCTGTCTCAAAACAAAACAAAACCTACATAAATATACGAATGTGTTTTCCTTTTAATTCCCTGTGTGGGGATATGGCGCTGGCTGTTTCCAGCGTCTGCAGCAGCTGGCTATGGTTTGTTCCATGCTCTGGGTGGTTTTGCCAGCTGCAGATAGTTTCTGCATTTGGGAGACTTGGGCATTTGTAGGAGTTAGATAAATTAGATTTAGGAAATATATAGGAGTTTCTGATACTGTCTCTTAATTCGGGGCCTAAAGAGCATTATCAGCATGAAGTCAGCAAAAACAGGAAAGACTCAATAGACTGAAAAACAAGGTTGAAGTCAGGAAAAACAGGACAGACTCAATAGAATTGAAGAAACAAAGTATCTGGCCTGACATTGTTTTCAGCTGCTAAGTGGGCGGAGCCCAAATTAAGCTGAAACAGAGCTCCTCCTATTTGA
The DNA here is from genome assembly GCA_907164525.1 of Lophiomys imhausi. Lineage (NCBI taxonomy): Eukaryota > Metazoa > Chordata > Mammalia > Rodentia > Muridae > Lophiomys > Lophiomys imhausi. The sequence continues at coordinate 2,546,213 of CAJQZJ010000247.1, read as the reverse complement.
GGACAGTGTGTGGAGCCCAGAAGAGAAGAGGCCCCTGATGCTAGAGAGCTCCAAGAGTCCTCCTAAAAAAAGGGGCTGGCCATTGATGGCCCCCTCTCTCCCTGAAGCAGAAAGAAGCCGGTGAGCAAAGAAAGCCTGATCAAGACACCAAAAGGCCAAGGACTAAACCCTGTGGCTCAGCTTTTGCCTAGAGGGGTTTGATCTGTCCGAACAGTGGCCTAAAGGAAACTGTGCCTGGCTTTAAGGACTGAGGCTGAGCAGCTGAGTTCCTGATTCAAAAAAAGTAAGTTGGCCTGCAGACGGCTGGGGTCTCCCACAGAGAAGAAAGCATGAAGCCTTATTTAAGGTGAGACTGCAATAACCAACTTACCCTGACGAACCTGCATCTGAGAGATCCAGAAAAAGGACTGCTAAGTACGTTAAAGAATCTACAACAAAGACTATGTTCCTGACGACTGAGGACCTGCCCCAGAGACTGTATCTTCTAAAAGGTTATGAAAGTAGTTGTTATAATTATCAATAGGTTTAGTGGATAGGTTAAAGGGGTTGTAGAAATTTATAGGATTAATAGTTAAGAAATTGTTGATGTTTGTTATAAGTGAATTTAGTAATAAATAAGTGATAAATAATAATTTAAAAGTTCAGTTACAGGAATTCTAGGAACTTTTCAGAGTACATAAATGCTAGGGCCCCAAGTTGGGGTTGTTGTCATTTCCTGGGTTGTTGGTAGTTTGTTAGTAGCTGTGGTCAAAGAAGAAACAAAGGAAAGAAATTAGTTAGACTCAGGGATTTTCCTAATTCCTCTCTCCCTCTATCCTTGTTTCTCTCCTATCTAGTGATAAGGTGTGAAACCAGGATTGTGGGGGATAAAGGGTCAGAAAAAGAACCCACAGAGTAGCAAAGGTCATCTATACCCCACCATGCCGGGACACCTTGCCTTTAATTTAACAAGTAAGATTACACTGGGTGCGGTGGCGCATACCTGTAGGGGTTGATAGATTAATATAAGTTAGATTTAGTGAATATCTAGGTTTCTGATACAGTCTCTTAATTTGGGGCATGAATATCAACTTGGCTGTGAGCAATTAGTTTATCAGCTTATGGATGAAGTCACATGAAATGAGGGGAGTCTCTTTGGACTGAAAAACAAGGTTGAAGCCAGGTGAAACAAGGGAAGACTTTATGACCTGGCATTGTTTTCAACTGCTAAGTGGGCAGAGCCCAAATTAAGATGAAGCAGGTGGAACAAGGAGCGATCCTATTTAAGGACAAGTGGATGAGCCCAGAGAGCTTCGTTCTAAGGGCCTCCGATACTAAAGAGCTCCAATGCTAGCGAGTCCTGCTGAAGAAAGTGATGGTGAATTAATGGCCGGATTTCCATGAGGCAGAAAGAAGCTGGTGAGCAGAGAAAGCCTCAGCAAGACAGCAAAAGGCCAAGGACTAAACCCTGTGGCTCAGCTTTTGCCTAGAGGGGTTTGACCTGTCTGAACAGTGGCCTGAACGGAACTGTGGCCAGCTTTAAAGACTGAGGCAGAACAGCAGAGTTGCTGATACAAAGGAAATAAATTGGCCTACAGACAGCTGAGGCTCCCAGAGAGAAGAAAGCTTCAAGCCTTATTTAAGGTGCGACTGCCATAGCCAATTTACCCTGATGAACCTGCGTCTGAGATATTCCAGAAGAATGACTGCTAAGTGCATTAAAGGGTCTACCCCAGAGACTGTGTTCCTGACGACTGAGGACCTGTCCCAGAGACTGTATCCTTCTAAAAGGTTATGAAAATAGTTGTAATAGTTATCAATAGGTTTAGTGGTTAGGTCTTTAGGGGTTGTAGGAATTTGTAGGAATAGTAATTAAATAAGTGTATTTGTTATAAGTGAATATAGTAGTTAATAAATAAGTGTTTAATAATTAAAAAGGTTGGGTTACCCATACCTTTGATCCCAGCACTCAGGAGGCAGAGGCAGATGGATTTCTCTGAGTTCAAGGTCAGCCTGGTCTACAAAGCGAGTCCAGGACAGCCAGGGCTACACAGAGAAACCCTGTCTCGAAAAACCAAAACAAAGAGCAAAAACACAAGTGAGATTACAAGATGCCTCCGGGGTGCTTGGATAGGGTTATAATATGATAAAGTAGGCCAGAGCCCGCTAGTATTATTGTACAGAGGTTTCAGGAGATACTGGAAAACTATGGGTGAAGGAAAGGCCTTACGTGTTGTTAATTGAACTGGAAATTGTGGTTAGAGAGGCTCTGACCAGCCTTGCGGCACAATGCACCTTTCCTTTCCCATTGTTCTGCCCGGTTCTTGAGATCCCAGAGACCACCCAGGAGGTAACTCCCATGTTAAAACATGAGGGTTGTTTATTCAAGCTCTAGCTCGAACACCAAACACATCCTTTCAAGTTGAGAGCCCCAAACTCCAAAAATAATAGGGTTTTTATAGGGTCTTAAACAAAGAAAAGGGTTTCTAGCACAGGATTAGATGACATTTGGACAGACAGACTTGTCTGTCTGTCCCTAATTGGCTTGTTGTGATACCATTATTGGTCAGCCTGACTAGCAGAAAGTTTATTTAGACTTTTTGGGTCCTTTCTCAGAGTGAGCTGTCCGGTTATGACTAGGGAACATCCCTGGAATGCAAGGTTGGGTATATTTTGTTGTGGTTCCTGGAACTGTAGGTCAGCTCTGAGTCAAACCTAATACAAAATGGAATCTTTTTTCAAGATGGAGTCAGTCAGGCACCACAGCATGTCTCCATAACTCTTCTATCTTGCCTGAGACCTACCCTGCTTCTTCAGAATTGAGCACAAGACCAAAATGTGAGCCCTTTAATGCTTAAAGCCACCGGTGTCTCTGGTGGCCATCCTCACCAGCTGAACTCATGTGCCCCAAGGGCAAGCAAGCTTCACAAGTGTCTGTTTAGAATCCAACACAAACTTCCCTCCTCTGGTGGCCCAGCAGTCAACACGCAGCATCTGGAATCACAGCTCTTCTGTTTGGTTGGTTATTTTTGTTTTGTTGAGACAGGGTTTCTCTGTGTGGTCCTGGCTGTCCAGGACTTACTTTGTAGACCAGGCTGGCCTTGAACTCAGAGATCCACTTGCCTCTGCCTCCCAAGCGCTGGGATTAAATTTGTGTGCCACCACACCCAGGTAATCACAGCTCTTCTTACAAATACATCAGTGTATGCAGTCCAATTAAAATTGCCCCCCCACACCACAGGCCAAGAAGTTAGGTAGTTTGTTTCTTTGTTTTCAGGATTTTAATTTTATTTTCACTTAGTTAGATGTGTTGTTGTTGCTTTATTTTGCTTTGAGACAAGGCCTCATCCATGTAGGTAGACACCTTAGACTCTCAGTGATAGTGATCCTTCAGCCTCAGCATCCTGAAGGTTGGGATTTCAGGCACACACCACTCATCCTATCTGGGTTTTAGTCTCCCAAAATGAGGACCACCCACAGAAACCTGATAGGAAACTAGCCAGCTTGGAACAGAGAGGCCCTTCCCTTTCTCCTTCACCCTGGGTTAGGAGAGACCCCACCCCTAGCTGTTGTTACAGTTGCTTGCTCCTCTCAGGAGAGGCCCCAGACTGACCCTCGGGTCTTGAGGCCAAGAATGCCATTCCATTCGAGCTTAAGTGTCTGTAACAGGTCCTCTGTTTCCAAGGCAGAGTTCCATGTGGTAAAGCTGGATAGGACTTATTGATCATACAACCTGACCTTTCACATCAGGCTAGGTGATTAAATGATTGTTCTGGGCCATTGAGACAGCTTTTAGTGCAAGCCTGACACCTGAGCTTGATCCCTGGAACCCAGGTAAAGGTAGAATGAGAGAACCTACTCCCGCAGTAGTAAAACTTATAAAGAAATAAAATATTGCTCCCCCCAACTCAAAAGCCTTTCTCTCCTTTCTACCTGGATTCTTGAATTAGGGTCAGGTCCAGCAGCTGCAGGGTCAGCACAATCTGCCTTCTAATCCTGGCAGTGCTGAGTGAGGCTTCCATAGCTGCACTGAGCCAGCCAGCTGTCTGGCTGAGGGTGAAGATGGCAGAGGAAGAGGGTGGTGTGGAAGAGGGGGACGTGTTCCTAGCCTTTGCCCAGGGTCCCACTCCTCCTCGCGGACCCCTGCGTCGTGCTTTGGACAAGATCTTCCTCACCTTCTTGATCCTCTTCCTGACACTGCTCATGCTAGAGGCTGCTTATAAACTGCTGTGCCCCCTGCCATGGGCAAAGTTTCACGATTGGCTTCTGAGGACACCTGAGGAGGAGGCAGCGCTGGAACTGTGAGCATCTTCCTATAGGCATTCTGTCCTCACTGCTGAGGTGAGAAAGGAGTCTTTAGAGAGATTGGAGTGGAAGAAATAGTTAAGGCCAGCACTCTAAGATTGTTTTTTTTTTATGTATATGTGTGTCTGTGGGTATGTGCACATGGATTCTGGTGCCCACAGAAGCTAGAGGGTGTTGGGTCCCCTGGGGCTGGAGTTAGAGGAGGCTGTAAGTGACCGGAAGTGGGTGCTGGGAGCCAAACTCAGGCCATCCCTCAGCAACATACACAGTTTCTTGGTTTTTTGTTTTTTCAAGATAGGGTTTCTCTGGGTAGCCTTGGCCATCCTGGACTCTCTCAGTAGACCAGGCTGGCCTTGAACTCACAGAGATTCCCTTGCTTCTGCCTCCCGAGTGCTGGGATTAAAGGCGTGCGCCACCATGCCGGCTTCATTATGTTTTGTTCTTGCCTGCCTCCATTGTCATTCTGCCTCCGATCCTTGCTGGTTCCCTTATGCCCCCCACACAGTGTCTCTTGCTGTCTCATGTCACCTATATTCCATTACTCTCTCTTGACTCACCCTTTAGACTGTTCCTCCCCTTTCTAATTTCATGTCTTACATGGGTGCACATATGAGCTCTCTCTTACAAACCTCTGTTTACATATGGTATATAAATCCAGATCCCACATGAGAGAATACAAGGCATAGTTTATTCTTTTGAATATAACTTATTTTGCTTAAGAGTGATTTCCATTTCCTTTGTTTTCCTGGAAATGCCATGACATAAGTTTTTTCCCAGCTGAGTAAGACTCCATGGTATATATGTACCAAATTTTCTTCATCTGTTGATGGGTATGTAGCCTGCTTCTATTTTTCTGACTATCGCAAGCTTTACAGCAATAAACATGGATGTGCACGTGGTGTTCTAACCCTTTGGTGTTTTGATTTAGGTTTCTTCAAGCATCTCCCCAGGCGTGATACAGCCGGGACATGTTAAGTCTCCGGCAGTGCATATGTCGAGAAATGATAGTCTTGGCTCACTTCAAACTGGATGATAGAAGGGTTTCTGGTAGTTAGATAAAAGCCAGAATTCATCAGGAACTTGTGAAAAACAGGTTCCTTTCTGCAAAAAGGATTTATGTCCCTTGCCTCTGGAAGAAGGGACATATGTGAAACCGAACCTTTTTAGTTATTCCATTTGTATTTATTGATAACTATTTTCATCTACAAAAATTCACTTAACTACTAACCCTAAGAATGCCTATAAACCCTATTACCTACCCACTAAACCTATTGATAACTATTACAACTATTTTCATAACCTTTTAGAAGGATACAGTCTCTGGGGCAGGTCCTCAGTCATCAGGAACACAGTCTCTGGGGTAGACCCTTTAATGCACTTAGCAGTCTTTCTTCTGGAATGTCTCAGACACAGGTTCGTCAGGGTAAATTGGCTATGGCCGTTTCACCTTAAATAAGGCTTGAGGCTTTCTTCTCTCTGGGAGACCTCAGCCATCTGTAGGCCAACTTATTTCCTTCATATCAGCAACTCTGCTGTTCTGCCTCAGTCTTTAAAGCTGGCCACAGTTTCATTCAGGCCGCTGTTGGGACAGGTCAAACCCCTCTAGGCAAAAGCTGAGTCACAGGGTTTAGTCCTTGGCCTTTTGCTGTCTTGCTGAGGCTTTCTCTGCTCACCAGCTTCTTTCTGCCTCAGGGAGATCTGGCCATCAGTTCACCAGTACTTTCTCCATCAAAGGATACAAACTACTTGTCCTTTCTAGCATGAGGACTCGCTGGCCTAGCATGGGCCTCTCTAGCATGCCCCCCCACCCCCGCCATAAACTTTGTTTTTAGTCCATAGAGTCTCTCCTTGTTCACCTGGCTTCAGCCTTGTTTTTAGTCCATAAACTGATAAGCTAATTGCCCACAACCAAGTTGATCTTCATGCCCCAGATTAAGAGACTGTATCAGAAACCCCTAGATATTTACTAAATCTAATTTATATTAATCTAACTCCCCTTACACATATGGCTCTCCATTGACACCTACCCATGGTGCCTCTCAGCATATCAGAGCTCATAGAGGCCTTCCAGCTTCTACAGTCCTTACTCACAAGTACCTGATATACATTTCAAAGCCTCCACATCAGCATCCTGATCCCTCTCACCTCCTCCCTAAACTCCCAGACCTGCTCAGGGCATCCCTACCCCAGCCACTCCTCCTTATAACCTGCTTCTTTCTACTGTTTTCTTAGCATGGTGGCTCACAGCCGCAGTGCCAGGGGTCAGCCGGTCTCTTCTGATCTTTGTGGGCATCAGGCCCACAGGAAGTGCATATACACATATCCAGGCAAGCGTCTATACCCGTAAGACAAGGGTCTTCTGAGTAGTTGCAACTATTGTAAGAAGTGATCAAACAATGTAAATCTTTTTTTTTTTTTGGTTTTTCGAGACAGAGTTTCTCTATTTAACAGCTCTGGCTGTCCTAGACTCGCTTTGTAGACCAGGCTGGCCTCGAACTCGCAAAGATCCTCCTGCCTCTGCCTCCCAAGTGCTGGGATTAAAGGCGTGCGCCACCACCGCCCGGCAATAATGTAAATCTTACATTTATTTTTATTCATTATATGTAATGTATTCTGGTCAGTCTCACCTTTACTCACTCACATCCCACTCTTTAACAGAATATTTTTATTTGTAACACTTATATTAGTACTTAATAAACACCTATAAAATACCTAAATCCTATAACCTAAAATCTATCTAAGAACACCCTAATACCTATCTACGGCTATTGTAACTTTTTTTTTTTTTTTGAGACAGGGTTTCTCTGTGTAGCTCTGGCTGTCCTGGCCTCACTTTGTATACCAGGCTGGTTATGAACTCACTGAGATCCGCCTGCCTCTGCCTTCTGAGTGATGGGATTAAAGGTGTGCACCACCACGCCCTGCCATTACAGCTTTGAACTGCCATGTGGGTGCTGAGATTTGAACCCGGGGTTCTTCCAAAGAACAGTCAGTGCTCTTAACCACTGAGCCATCTCTCTAGCCCCAAGACCAGTCTATTTTAACCACCAAACTCGAATTTGACCATAAGGTCTCTCGTGATGTCCAGCAGTCCCTCTGTTTCTCACAGCAACTGACTTCATCTGAGTGGTTTGCAAGGTTTCCTAGCCACACCCCTTCAACAGGGCATATCATATTTCTCATGTTCAAGGGACTCTGGGTTCCTCCTTATTTGGTGCCAGCTGCTAAGCTGAACTGCATACAAATTTCACTAAAGAGGCCTAATTTCTACCACAACCCTCCCACTCCTGGGAGGCTTTTCTTTTTTGTTTTGTGGCTCATTCAGTTTAATCAGGGTTGTCTACATGAGCATAGGTGGGGGTTATTTCCTGGAGCTCCCTGGACTTACCAGTGGTAACAGCACTGCAGAAAATGACTCCCCACAACAGTTAATGGCCAGTATCTGTAGAGATGGGTAGGGAGCCTCATGAGCTCCTCCCTCATTCCTGGTGGAATCGTGATAGCCCTTCTTTCCTGCAGGTAACCAGCGTCTCTGTGGGTTGGTAAGTGCGACGGACCAGACCAAGCCACATCCAGAAGATAGCTTTTCAGAGCACACTTCTCCATCTCCCAGCTCTTCCGTCCCTTCCACCCCTTATTCTTGCATGTTCCCTCAGCCTTGGACTTGCTGTCAGTTTTCATAACGATTAAAAGTGTATTCATTTTGCCTTATGTGTATGGATGGTTTGTCTGCATGCATGTACATCCACCCCACATGTCTATTGGATTCCCTGGAACTGGGCTTCCAGCTGGTTGTGAGTCTCACTATATAGATCCTGGGAATAGAACCTGCAAGAGAAACAAGTGCTCTTAAAGGCCGAGTCTTTCTAGCCCTTTGTTTTGTTTTTGGAGACAGGGTTTCTCTTTGTAGACCAGGCTGGCCCCGAACCCCCGTAATTACAGAGTTTCGACCTGCCATGTGGGTGCTGGGATTTGAACCCAGGTCCTGCTCTTAACCACTGAGCCATCTCTCCAGCCCAAGGCTGAGTCCTTCTCACCTCCTCAGGCACCTGCACAGATTTACACTGGCACACATGTAGAGCAGGAAATAATTGTGAAAAGATGGGGAACTTTGATTTTAGACGTCCACTGGAGAAAACCCGTTTTGAGAAACCCAAGGATATGAAAATTAAATCCTTCATTATCTCTAGAGCCCCGTTAACCATTAGAGAGTTTTTCTGTTTCTCAATTTAAATGTCATAAGCCTAGAAGACCGAAAGGGAAGTGAGGTGGGTTTCTTTAAAGCGACTTTGAGGATCGAGTCCTCAGATAGTGACTGGGCTTCTTGGTCCTGCAAATTGGTAAGATGCCCACCAGCTGAAAAATGCGGAGAGGGTTCATCATCAGACTTTCTCATCAGCACACCTGCCGACATCGCCTCCCTACACTGGGGCTGGCAGGGCCTGGGGTCTTTTTCCCCCTCATCCTTTTCTCCACAGCTCTCCCGGGAGAAGACACCCCGTGGGTTTTTATGGGCCTCATTTCGTTTCCCAGCGCTCCCAGCGGCAGCTCGCAAGGCTTCTCCCCAAGCCCAAGCCAGGCTGCCCCGCGCCCGGCCTCATGCCCTGCAAACCCCGCCACGAAGCTTCTGGTCAGGACGGCGTTCGGAGAAACAGAGGGCCACAGTTCCCACCAGCTGGCTCGGCCACCACGCCAGTGGAGCACATTGAGCAGCGAGTCACAGACAGCAATAATAACACACTTGTCCAGCATGCCGTGCTCATTTGCATGCATGTGTGTATGCAGCTGACCGTGGAGGAATGGGCTGCACAGCCTGGAGGTGCGCGCAGCCTCTGGAAGGGACGGGCAAGCGCAAGCAACCAGGGGGAAATCGGGGCCCGAGAGAGAGCAAAATGAGGAGTTGCCAGGCTTTCGTTTCGTTCACTGGAGTCCTGCACAGCCACAGGGAGAAACCAGCTCCTTAGGTATCACGCTTGATCCTCCTCCTAGCAGGGGAGGATCGGTCTTCCCCGACATCCACCAGACAGCGTGAAATGGGGGGGAGGGGAGAAAGAGGTCCGGGTCAGGAAGTTTCTGATTGGTAGAGCGGCTTCGGCAAGCACTTAGTGCAAAGAGCTTCGCGCCTTCCGGCCGGAGCATTAAACAAGCCGGAGCCGTACAACAACATGGCGCGCTCCACCCACTTGACGGCTACGCTCCACCACGTTGAGCGTCTGAGCGCTGGGAGCGGAGGCCTAGGTGGGCGGAGCCGCGCCCCACTTCCGGCTCCGAGAGGCCCGGGTGCCGTACAGCAACATGGTCGCCCTCAGGTGCTGCAGGCGGAAACTCTACGGCTTCCGGTCCGTTGTAGGGCCTGCGGTGGGGGTGGGGGAAAGGAAGGCGGAGGGAACTATGCGAGGTTTTGTGGTTCGCGGTGAGGGGTGCCTCGAGATACCGTTTCTGAGGTAGGGGCCGTGCCGGGCGCGGAGCGCGGGTGGCGGCGCAGGAGTGGCGAGAACGACGGCTCGGCGGGGCCTGGGTGCGGAGTCTGAGGGGCAAGCTGTGTGGGAATGGTACCTTGCTAGCCCTGAAGGGGAGTGGGGAGGCCTAAGGCTGAACTGGGGGAGGGGTGAGTTGGGGGGAAGCCGAGGCAGGAGGCTGGCCTCACCTGGGGCTGGGACCCGGACATTCGGAGTGGCGGGTGGTGGGCTCGCTGTGGGTTACAAGTCACAGAGAATGGGGGAAACCGGGGTGCGGTGAGAGGGAGGGGACCTGAGGTGAAAAAATCTCCAGCCTAGTTTGAGGAAACCCAACGGAAGGTGGAACATGGAGACGACTGTAGGGAGTGGGGAGGAGACCGGGCTGTTGAGACTCGGAGTCTTGGAGTTAGAGTTGGAGTTCGGTCTCTCTCTCTCTCCTCTCTGCGCGTGCACGCTGTTTCTCTTTCCTTCTCGTACTCAATAAACCTGCCTTCGTAACTTGAAAAAATAAAGAGTTGGAGTTAGAAATAACTCGGAGGGGGCTGTCGTGCTGGAGGGCGAGAGGTGGGCAGACACAAGTCGCCCCGGCAGGGCGTTGGTGTCTGGAGACGGGAGAGGCAGAAAAGCCCAGAGGGCGGTGTGGGGCCCCGGACCCCATCGGATTGGGAGTGAGGAAAAAAACTTAGCAGCTGACCGAGGGTGGGGAGAACACGAGGCAGGAAACTGACTGGGGGCTGGAGGTCAGGGCGAGGATTTAAGGTGATCGGGAGGTTTTCCCCCAGAACTGCTTGAAACTGGTAGTTGCTGAAGACAGGCGCCGAAGACAGTTTGGAAAGGAAAAACTATTCTGAAACCCGAGGTACCTGATGGGGTGGGTCTCTGCAGGAGGGGCTCTTCCCAGGCCCCTTCCCCGCCCAGGATGCTGACCTTCCCCATATTTCCTCCCTCAGGGGGATTTGATCCCCCAATGGCCACCGCTGACAGCATCATTGTACTCGATGATGACGACGACGAGGATGAAGCAGCTGCTCAGCCGGGGCCCTCCCACACACCCTCCAGTCCTGCCTCACCAGGGCCAGAAGCCTCTGGTCCCTCGGAGCCCCAGGCCGATGGAGGGAGTGGTAACTCAGGTAGCAGGAAGTGCTACAAGCTGGAGAATGAGAAGCTGTTTGAGGAGGTAAGCTTTAGGGAAGGATCCGTTTTGGTTTCGAGACAGGGTTTCACTATGTGGCCGTGGCTGCCTGGAACTGTTGAGATGAGGCTGGCCTTGAACTCACGGAGTTCCACTTGCCTCTGCCTCCTGATAGCTGGGATTAAAGGACCACAATGACGTGATTGGACAGATCCCAGGGAGAGGGGTGGTTGACTGGCTGGCCTGTTTTGGCTTCCCCACCAATTCCGTCTTTTTATGCCCTCCGTTGTTTTTCCCTGAACCCTCCAGTTTCTTGAACTGTGTAAGATGCAGACGTCGGACCACCCTGAGGTGGTTCCTTTCCTCTGCAAACTGCAGCAGCGTGCCCAGCCTCTGTTTCTGGCCTCTGCAGAGTTCTGCAACATCCTCTCCAGGGTTCTGTCCCGGTCTCGGAACCGGCCAGCTAAGCTCTATGTCTACATTAACGAGCTCTGCACTGTTCTCAAAGCCCATTCAACCAAGAAGAAGTTGAACTTGGCTCCTGTAGCCTCAGCTCCCAGTGAACCCACTGGTAATCACCCTCCTGCAGATGCCCCTTCTGACCTCACAAATGCTGAAACCACGGCCTCTGAGGCCTCAAGGACTCGTGGGTCCCGGAGGCAGATTCAGCGCTTGGAGCAGCTGCTGGCACTCTATGTCACAGAGATACGGAGGCTGCAGGAAAAGGAGTTGGATCTGTCAGAACTGGATGACCCCGACTCCTCATATTTGCAGGAGGCCCGCTTGAAGCGGAAGCTGATCCGCCTCTTTGGGAGGCTGTGTGAATTGAAGGATTGTTCTTCTCTGACTGGCCGGGTCATAGAGCAGCGCATTCCCTACCGAGGCACCCGCTACCCAGAGGTAAACAGGCGCATCGAGCGGCTCATCAACAAGCCTGGGCCTGACACCTTTCCCGACTATGGAGATGTGCTGAAGGCTGTAGAGAAGGCTTCCATCCGGCACAGTCTAGGCCTTCCCCGACAGCAGCTACAGCTCTTGGCTCAAGATGCCTTCCGGGATGTGGGTGTCAGGTTACAGGAGCGACGCCACCTTGATCTCATCTACAACTTTGGGTGCCATCTCACAGATGACTACAGACCAGGTAGGAGCACTCAGGCCGCCTGTGTACTTCCTCAGGTTGAGTGGAGGCATCTCCCGTCCTTCTAGGGTGGTGGACTGAACGCTCTGACCCTGTGTTCCCACACAGGCGTTGACCCGGCGCTGTCAGATCCCGCACTAGCTCGCCGCCTTCGGGAAAACAGGAACCTGGCCATGAGCCGGCTGGATGAAGTCATCTCCAAGTATGCAATGATGCAAGACGAGAGTGAGGAGGGCGAGAGACAGAAGAGAAGAGCCCGGCTCCTAGGCAACTCTTCCCATTCTTCAGGTTCCCCCAAAGTCTCCTTGGAATCTGGTGAGGTATGGAAGGGTTAACACCTGACAGAGAGATCTTGTCTACTCCTGCACTGGCCACCAGGGTTTCCAGGGTGACTCATGGAGCAGTGTGTGGAAGCAGCTCAAGAGCCAAATCCTCCCGGGTGGAGCTCATTGGTGGTGTGCTTGCCTAGCATTAGTCGGGTCCCGGGTTCGAGTCCAGTGCACCAAAAGCTCTAGGGCAAGGGACTCCTTAAGAGACTTCTTTTACCCCCAGGGTCCTAGTGGACTGGCATCACAGGTCTGCCCTACTACCTCCAAAGCTGAGACTGATGAAGAAGACGATGAGGAAAGTGAGGAGGAAGAGGAGGAGGAGGAAGAGGAAGAGGCCACTGAAGATGAAGATGAGGATCTAGAACAGCTGCAGGAAGATGAGGGAGGCAATGAGGAAGAACTTGAAGGAGGTATATGCGCACACAGAGCACCCATGTGGTGCTCCCCTGCTGAGTCGCTGTTGAACCTTTCTCTCCATCTCCTCCTAGTAGTCCCTCATGCCACCTCTCCTCGCTTTTCTCTTCTAGATAATGAAGGAGATACTCTGAGTCCCACATCCCTATCACACGTCTCCACTAGACGGAATTCAGAGCCCATAAGAGGGCTCAGGTCTCCAGGGGAGCAGCAGCAAAGCAGAGGACTGACAGGGACCACAGCATCCCCGCTGGCAGAATCCCCGGAGCCTCCCAGCAGAGATGCTGAAAGTGGAGAACAGCCTCTAGAGCCGCCCCTGGTGGAAGAGAGTCCTATATCCCAGTGTTTTGAGTTAGGGATCGAAGCCTTGTCCGGGGATTCCACCCCTTCCCCTGAGGAGAGGAACATTTCCTCCTCTAGGAAACAGTCAGAAGATTCTCTCCCCACCATCTTGGAAAATGGGGCAGCTGTGGTTACCTCTACATCCTTCAATGGGCGCTTCTCTTCTTGCACTTGGCGAGATCCCAGTCCTCCATGCAAGAGGTCTCGGAAGGAAAAGACACAACTGGAATCTAGACCATTGGCAAACAGGTAACAACAGGTGGAAAGAAGGAAGGCAAGGAGGCTGGGCTCTCTGACAGGAGCCCTAGGTCCTGGGTCTGCTGGGAGGTACTGGATGCTCCCTGCAGCCGCAGGCCCTTTCTGTCCATTCATTTCTCTCTGCCCTTAGCTATGTAGAAGAGCAAATGGTGCCACAGGAGAGTGGGAGGAAGAGAAGTACCGAGTCTACTCCATCTTCCCCCTCGGCCTCTGCGGCTCCTGTTGCTGACTCCTGCACGAGGGTGGACTCCCCCAGCCATGGCCTGGTGACCAGCTCCCTCTGCAGCCCTTCTCCATCCCTGACATCCCAGATTCCCCAATCTCAGTCTTCCCGGCTTTGTATTTATAAGGTGAGTTGGGGGCAACTGTATTTCCCCTGACACCTCATTCTTTTTTAAAAATTTTTATTTATTTATTTTTGGTTTTTCAAGACAGGGTTTCTCTATGTAGCCCTGGCTGTCCTGGACTCACTCTGTATACCAGGCTGGCTTCGAACTCACAAAGATCCGCCTGCCTCTGCCTCCCAAGTGCTGGGATTAAAGGCGTGTGCCACCACTGCCCGGCTTTTTTTGTTTTGGTTTTTTTTTTTTTTTTT
>CAJQZJ010000247.1:2459460-2531251 GCA_907164525.1 Lophiomys imhausi | reverse complement strand
TTTTTTTTTTTTTTGGTTTTTCGAGACAAGGTTTCTCTGTGTAGCCCTGGCTGTCCTGGACTCAATTTGTAGACCAGGCTGGCCTCGAACTCGCAAAGATCCGCCTGCCTCTGCCTCCCAAGTGCTGGGATTAAAGGCGTGCGCCACCACTGCCCGGCTCATTCAGTGCTCTTAACTACTGAGCCATCTCTCCAGCCCCCGACAGCTCATTCTTACTATCCCTTCTCTCTCTCTGGGGCACTGCACCCACTACATCTCTGTTCTCCTCGTCCAGGTTGGGGGGGTCTATTGACAATTTTGGAATTTTGGTTTCTTTAAAAGCACAGAGAAGCCGGGCGGTGGTGGCTCATGCCTTTAATCCCAGCACTTGGGAGGCAGAGGCAGGCGGATCTTTGTGAGTTCGAGGCCAGCCTGGTCTACAAAGTGAGTCCAGGACAGCCAGGGTTACACAGAGAAACCCTGTCTCAAAAAACCAAAAAATAAAAAATAAAAAAATAAATAAATAATAAAAGCACAGAGGTTTGGGCTGGAGAGATGGCTCAGAGGTTAAAAGCACCGGGTGTTCTTCCAGAGGTCCTGAGTTCTATTTCCAGTACCCACATACATGGTGGATCATAACCATCTATAATGAGATCTAGTGCCCTCTTCTGGCCTGCCTGCAGGCATTCATGGAAGCCAAATACTGTATGTGTAGTAGAAAATAAATAAAACTCAAAACCCACAGAGGCTTAAAGACACTACAGAGCTGTGGTGGCGCACGCCTTTAATCCTGGGAGGCAGAGGCCGGTAGATCTCTATAACTTTGATGCCACTGTCATCTGATCCTCGGGAACTGGAGTTACAGAAGGCAGGGGGCCCCCATGTGAGTTCTGTACACCACACCCAGGTCCTCTGCAAAGCTGCAGTGCTCTTAGTGGCTGAGCCCAGCCTTCCATCCTGGTTGGTTTTGGTTTTGAGACAGGGTTTCTCTGTGTATCCCTTGCTATCCAGTCTGGCCCAAAACTCAGAGATCAGTCTGTCTGTGCCTCCTGAGTGCTGGGTCGGTTCCTAATTTTTAATCTCTGTGACTCCTCCCCTCTGCTTCTCCTCTCTCCTCTGCAGATGAGTGTGGCCACACAGTGCGACCCCGAAGAGATCATCGTGCTCTCAGACTCTGATTAGCAGCCCCTACTCTCGAGCCTCCACAAAGGTTAGGGTGACTGTTGGAGGATGTTGAGAGGCAGGTGATTGAGCAAAGGATGGACGGAGATCCTCCCTTTTTGGTGGTGTTTCTTTTAACCAAAAAAAAAAAAAAATGTTTTAAGTTTTACACAAACACATTAATAAACAATGAATTTGTTTTATTGTATTCTTCTTTATTGTATTCTTTACTTTCTCTTTCTGCCGTGACAGCTTTCCCTGGTTGGGGGTCAGCCCCGCCTGTGCCTCGCACACCTCTTTCTGGGGTGACCTCATTCTTACCCGTCCCCTAGACATTTGATAAGTGCTTCAGAAGCCTTTAGCCGCTTTCTCATTTTGAGCGGTATGAGTGAAGAAGCCAATCAGGGGCCGACTCAAGGTTATTTGGCCAATCCGGGCCCGGAGGAAGGAGGCGGGGCTTCAGGGGTACTGTCATAACGATGGGAAAAGGGCTGTTAGATCCCGCGAGCAAGCTACTGTCCACAGCTCGGGGTGGAGCCTAGGAGCGGAAGCCAGTACCGGTCGTCAATGGGAAAAGGTAGGTTTGAAGGATTAAAGGGGAACGGAGGCTTCGGCCGAATCAAGTCCTAAGTCCTCAGCGGCTATGGGGACCTGGTACCTTTAAGGTGGAATGAAGAGCCGGTCCTTTAAAGGAGAAGTAGCTCTATCGGCCGAGTTTTGCCCAGCGGCACGGGAGGGGTGCTGGCCTGCGCCTTTAAGGTCCCAGGGCCGGGAGGCGGAGCGGAGTCGGTGGGCGGAGGGAGTCGGCACAAGATGGCGGCGGGAGGGGCCGGGGCTGCGGCTCTGGTCGCGGAGTGAGGGGGGGCCGGGGGCACGCGGCCAGGTAAGCGGGGGCGCGCGAGGCTGGGGGTGCTCCCTGAGGCCGGGGACTAGTTCAAGGGCGCGCCTGGGGCGGAGTGGGGGGGCGGGGTTTGGGGGCGGGGGCAAACGTGAGGCGGAGTCGGGGATCTGGGGGGCGGAGCCGGGGAGGGTCCTGAAGGGGCAGGGCCTGGGGTTAACTGGGGGCCGCGGGGGGAGGGGCCTGAGAGCTGCGGAGGACACCCCTTCACCCCAAGAAGAATGGTATGGAACACCTAGGATGGGCGTTTCTGAAAGTGAGACTCGGGTAGTTGTGGGATAGGATACACACCCATTTCCTGAGAGCCCCTTATTTTCTAACCTAGGAAAGAGTACTAGGAACACTTTCTTTTGCTGGCGCTGCGGTTTGATGTCGTTTGATGCCTGTACTTGGAGGACTTACTTAATTCTTCTGGGCCTCAGTTGCCTCATCCGCCCTATGGGGTTGAGAGTTACATATACCTATACTATATACCCAATGTTATGGAGAGTTATTAATAAGGTCGGCAGATTGTTTTTTTTACTGTGATGGGCTGTGTCTTTTCAGAGTGCTATCATTCTCTTTCTTTTTTCCTCCCAGAGACCCCCCCGGCCGCCCTCTTCTTGACTTTGTTCCTGTGGCTGGGGGGGTATCTCCTTCCACAACATGGAGCCATCTCCTCTGTCGCCCAGCGGGGCCGCCCTCCCACTGCCTCTCTCCCTGGCTCCAGCAGCTGCAGTGGTGCACGTGTCCTTCCCCGAGGTGACCAGTGCCCTCCTAGAGTCCCTCAACCAGCAGCGGCTCCAGGGTCAGCTCTGCGATGTGTCCATCCGTGTGCAGGGACGAGAGTTCCGTGCTCATAGGGCTGTCCTGGCTGCCTCCTCTCCTTACTTCCACGACCAGGTCTTACTCAAAGGCATGACCTCCATCTCACTGCCAAGCGTCATGGACCCGGGTGCTTTCGAGACTGTCCTGGCATCGGCCTACACGGGCCGTCTCAGCATGGCTGCTGCTGACATTGTCAACTTCCTTACGGTGGGGTCAGTCCTTCAGATGTGGCACATTGTGGACAAGTGCACTGAACTCCTTCGGGAGGGTAGATCCTCAGCCAGTACCGCCACTGTCACTACTGCTGCAGCTCCCTCTGTCTCTGTCCCTGGTGCCAGTGTCCCATCAGGGAGTGGGAGCACTGTAGCCCTTGCTACCTTGGGCTCTGTTCGCTCCCATACTTCCAGCCGGGCCAGTGAGAATCAGTCTCCCAGCAGTAGCAACTACTTCAGCCCCCGGGAGTCTACTGATTTCTCCTCTTCCTCTCAAGATGCATTTGTAGCCTCAGCAGTGGGCGGTGGGAGCCGTCGAGATGGCGGCCCTGTGTTTCCAGTCCCTGTGATTGGCACTGCGGGCACCACTTCCGGAAAGTTGCTGCTGGAGGCGGATGAGCTGTGTGATGATGGTGGGGATGGGAGAGGGGCTGCGGCCCCTGGGGCTGGGCTGCGGGGGCCTAACTGCGCGCCTGCCAGCGCGGTGCCACGGAAACACTGGGTGTATGTGAACCGAGGTAGAAACTGCCCCGCGCCAGTGTCTCTGGTTCACCAAGACCCCGATCTAGAGGACGAGGAAGAAGAGGAAGATCTGGTGTTGACTTGTGAGGATGATGAGGAGGAAGAACTGGGGGGCGGCCCTGGGGTTCCTGGCGGGGGAGAGCCTGAGGCTACTCTCAGTATCAGTGATGTGCGGACCTTGACCGAGCCTGCAGACAAGGGGGAGGAGCAGGTCAACTTCTGTGAATCGTCCAATGACTTTGGTCCCTATGAGGGTGGGGGCGCCGGGACAGGGCTTGAGGACTCAGGAGGGCCCACCCCTTCCTCCTATGCCCCCTCTCACCCTCCACGACCCCTCCTTCCATTGGACGTGCCGGGCAACCAGATCCTGGTTTTCCCATCCTCTTCTTCACATGCTCCAGGCCAGCCACCAGGGGACACAGCAGAACACGGGGCAGTGACCCTGGGGGGCACCTCTGCGGTGGGGCTGGGCATACCAGGTGGCTCTGGTGGGGCCCCTGGAGGGACGGGAGGCAGCGACGGGAATAAGATCTTTTTGTGCCACTGTGGGAAGGCTTTCTCACATAAGAGTATGCGGGACCGGCACGTGAACATGCATCTCAACCTGAGACCCTTTGACTGCCCGGTGTGCAGCAAAAAGTTTAAGATGAAACACCACCTGACCGAGCACATGAAGACACACACAGGCCTCAAGCCCTACGAATGCAGTGTCTGCGCCAAGAAGTTTATGTGGCGGGATAGTTTCATGCGTCACCGGGGACACTGTGAGCGCCGGCACCGGATGGGCGGGTGCGGGGCCGGTGCAGGACAAGGACCCGGACCCGGGGCACCTACTGGGCCATCATTCCAACCCCAGAGAGAGTCTTCCGGAGTGGGTGGGGGCAGTGGCGACGAGGCAAATTCGGCCACACCCCCGTCCCATAGGCGTGTCTGGTCCCCACCCAGTGTGCACAAGGTAGAGACGGATTTTAGTGGGGGCGGAGCACACTGAAGGGCAGGCATTTGGGGGAGCTTAGTGTAAAGGCAACGTGGCTCCCGGGGTTTTTCCCACCACACTGTCTTCCCTTATCTCTGTGGACTTGTATATATTCTAGGGAGGGTATAGGCGGCATCATCGCCAGCCCGTTCCATTCCTCAGCCCCTACCTCCTTTGGTATCCCCAGAACTAAGTTTTTTTTTTTTTTTCCTTCTGGGCACACCAGAGCCACACCTTCACAGTAGGGCCAACACAGTGGTGAGTGGAAAAGGAGCATTTTAAGCATCCTTAGGTCACAGAGTCAACGTGTCAGGTTGTACTACTTTGTGCCTGAAGTCTGTTTGTGGAAGAGGCCTTTCAGTCTTACGATTGTCCTTTCTCCTCTTGACGGATGCGCCCCTCTTTTCTGTACTATCCCACTCTTGCCATGGGAGATCCCCAATTGGATTTTCATGAATGTGGGTGGGGACAAGGAGTGAGTCACGTAGTATAGGTTTAATTTTTAACGGTCATTAAAGTATTTATTGGTCACTTCATTTGGCTTCCCGACAACCCCTCTGTGTTTGCTGGGACCTGGCACAGGTCGTGGAGCGCGGGAGTATGGTTCTAAGGGAAGTGGCGCTGAGAGGACGTAGCCGGAGGGCGGAGCCTGGGTTGCTAAAGGGCTCAAAGTTGGCGCTGCTGGGTGGTCCAGGAGGGCGTGCAGGGCGAGGAGTGGCAGGAGACCTGGTGACAGAGTTTCGGAATCTGTTTGGCTCTTTGGGCAGCGTTCCTCCAACGTGCAATGAAACCCCACCTGACCAGAGCGGGGAATTTCCGGTCCCTCACCCTGCCCTTTAGGAGAAAATGAAAGTGAAAGGGGAAGAGTAGACTCGGTAGGGGAGATCGCAGCGCCATGAAGCCTCTGACCCTGATCGTCGCTGTGGCTTTGGGTGAGGGACCCCATTTCTTCTTTAGGAAAGGGCACACTGGGAGGGAGGGGGAGGTGGTCCCATCGCGGCCTGAAGGAGCGGGCAGGTCGCTGGTTATCTTGGCCGCCTGGTCACTGGAGCCCCTCTCCCCAGGCCTGGCGACCGCTGTCTCGGCTGGACCAGCAGCGATTGAGTGTTGGTTCGTGGAGGATGCAGGTGGCCTGAACAAGAAACCTGCCACACTGCTACTGCGCCAGGGACCCAGGGGACCGCCACCCCGGCGTGATCTTGATCCTAAGCTATACCTCAAGGTGGATGGTGAGTCTTCGGGACTCACCTGCATTTATTGCCTCTCGGCTCATGTAGGGACTGTGGGCCTTAGTTTCTCCTTCTGTAAATCAGTCTGGATGCTCCCTAAGTCTTTCACTACTTTGTTAGTATGTGCATTCCGGTCTGTGTATAGTCAGCTTGTTTCCAGCCGGCGCTACAGTTGCACCCTTTTCGGTCCCGCAGACCCGGCGGGAATGCTCCTGGCTGCCTTCAGGCGGTATCCTGCAGGTGCCCCCGCACCACACTGCGAGATGAGCCGCTTTATCCCGTTCCCCACCTCGGCGAGTTGGGCTAGAGGTCTGATCCCGCAGCAGAGCTGCCCGAGGGCTCTGGATGGGGATTGGCTGCTGGTCAGCATGTCCAGCACCATCTTCAGCCTCTCCAGCCTGCTGCGAACACAGCCGGAGCCTCTGCGGGAGCCAGTCTTCATCACCATGGCAACAGGTACCCGAAAAGGAGTGGGAGATGGATTTTAAGGGTCTAGATCGGCCAGTTGGGCGACTCGCTGAGTAGGTTTGAATGAGTCAATTCTCCAATTGGGAGTGAGTATGGTTAAGCCAGGCAGTTGGTTAGAATTTCTCTTTACCTTTGTAGGCCAAGAGTAAAATTGAAACCTGTAGTTTGGGGGCGGGACTTTGTAGAGGTGTTGGAAAGGAGAGCCTGGTGTCGTTTCCGATAAGAGTTTGAGAACCTAGTAAGGTGACTGTTAGTCTTGAAACCTGAAATTTTTTAGGGGGGGACGGGGTTCAAGACACTTTCTCTGTGTATATCTGGCCGTGCTGAAACTCACTTTGTAGACCAAGACGGCCTTGAACTCACAGTGCTGGGATTAAAGGCGTGTGCCACCAAGCCCTGTGAAACCTGAATGTTTTTTTTTTTTTTTCTTTTTGGTTTTTCGAGACAGGGTTTCTCTGAATATCTCTGGCTGTCCTGGACTGGCTTTGTAGACCAGGCTGGCCTCGAACTCACAAAGATCCGCCTGCCTCTGCCTCCCAAGTGCTGGGATTAAAGGCGTGCGCCACCACCGCCCGGCTTGAAACCTGAATGTTTTGTGCACTTTTCTCAGGTTTCAAAAAAATCACACTTTGAGTCCCACCTAAACCTACCCTAGCCTAGCGACAATCAGCTCAACAAGGAACCTCTTCCTAAGGCTCCCGGCCACAGTCTATAGTCGTTAACAGCGGCCTCTAGTGGGTAAAGGAACACAGTGGCAAAGGCCACTTGAAAAGTGCAATGCAACTTGAGTTCCCAGGGGTCAAGCACTTTGCTGTGCTGGATTGTGGGCACTCTGTGCAGATATACAGAAACGGGGTAGGTCTGACTGGAATGTTTATGAGCATTTGCTTTTCTCTGGACACCAGGTAACAGGTAGAGAGTCGTTGGCTTTTCCCATTTCTGGTGTTTTTATGGAAATACTCCCATTCCACCGAACTTTTTCCTTCTTGAGGAGGGACAGTCTGAAACCCTCAGCTCTGCTGGCACTCCATTCTTAGGTGCAAGTGTGCAAGCCCATTGTGGGAACAGTAGTTGTCTGGAGAGTCCTCACACCAATAGTCTTCACTGTGAGATGGTGGTGGTGGTGGCCTCAGCCTTTGCCCTATAAGTCTTTGTGTGTGTGTTGTGTGTGTGTGTGTGAGACAGGGTTACTCTGTGTAGCAGTTATGGCTGTCCTGGAATTCACCTTGTAGACCAGGCTGGCCTTGAACTCACAGAGATCCTCTTGCCTCTGCCTCCCGGCAATTACAGACAGCAGTTCAGCCATGTGAGTGCCTGGATTTGAACCCGGGTCCTTTGGAAGAGCAGTCAGTGCTCTTAACCGCTGAGCCATCTCTCCAGCCCCAGATAATTCTTGTTGGAAGTTTCTATAGACCAGAGCCTTGGCCAGGTGTGGCAGTATATGCCTGTAATTCTAGCACCTAGAAAGCTTAGACAGGCATATCAGGAGTTTGAAGCCACCCTGGGCTGCAGAGGGAGTCCTGGGCTAGCCTATGCAACATAGCAAGAATCTCAAAACTAGCAAATAACATATGAAAGCTAGATCCTTTTCAAGGGCATCTGAACAGGAGAGCATAGGGTGGCAGGTGACCAGATGCAGACTCAGTGTGTCTCTCAGATTTGTCATAGATACTCCTATGTGGCTTCTGCAGGGCTGGAGGTGTGTGGCTCAGTGGCTGTATTAGTTACTTTCAAAGTTGACTTTTATCTGTGTGTGTGTGCCTGTGTCCTAGGCATGTGGGTGTGGGTGCCCAAGAAGTCCAGGAGAGGGTGTCTGCCGGGTCCTCTGGAGCTGGGTTACAGGCGGTTGTGAGCTGTGTGACATGTGACATGGGTACTGGGAACCGAACTTGGATCCTCAGAAGTGCAGTGTGTGCATGCCTTGAATCCCAGCACTCAGGAGGCAGAGACAGACAGATCGCTGAGTTCAAAGCCAGCCTGGTCTACAGAGTGAGTCTACAACAGCCAGGGCTACACTTGTCTAGAAAACCCAAAAAACCCAGAAACTTATGAAAATGGCTGGGCATGGTGTTGCACGCCTTTAATGCCAGCACTAGGGAGGCAGAGGCAGGTGGATCTCTGTGAGTTTGAGACCAGCCTGGTCTACAGAGTGAGTTTCAGGACAGCTAGGGCTACACAGAGAAACCCTGCTCAAAAAAATGAAAAAAAAAAACCAGAAAAAAGAAAAAGAAATGTATGAAAATGGGGAGCTGGAGAGATGGCTCAGCAGTTAAGAGCACTGGCTGCTCTTCCAGAGGATCAGGGTTCAATTCCCAGCACCCACATGGCAGTTAACAGTTATCTGTAACTCCATTCTGAGGGGATCTGATACCCCCACACAGACATACATACAGGCAAAACACCAATGCATATAAAATAAAATACATCACTTAAACATTTATTTAAAAAAAGAGAAAGTTATGAAAATGGTTTTATTTGTTGTTGTCACCTGTCCCACAACTACTAGTAGCACCGCCCACAGGGGATTGAAGCAGGGTCTGTGTGTGGTGGGGATGCACTCTACCACCAGACCTAATCCTCAACCCCCCCTTATTAGCTTTCGGTTGAGACAATGTCAGCTAATAACCAGGCTCTCCTTGCTCCCACTGGGTAGCCCAGGCAGGTTTTAATTTGTTATTCTCCTGCCTCAGCCTCCAAATAAGCTGCTGCAACAGGCTCAGGTCAGCTCACCTGGATGCTACTTGATTTCACAGAACACTAGAAATGAACTCTTTCTAGGGTGGGAAATCATCAGTAATGTTACCAGTCTCCTTCTTGCAAATGTTCTTGTTGGAATGTTTGAGAATCTAGTGCCAGGCTTACTCATGGTAGACACACATTTGACCATGGAGCTACATACCCAGTCTCAAATCTGCCTTCCTTACATACTTACTGTATAATATACTTAATTCTAACCACTTTTTCTTTTATTTTTTAAATGTATATTGGTGTTCTGTCTGCAAGTATGTCTGTGTGAGGGTGTCAGATCCCCTGAACAGGAGTTACAGACAGTTGTGAGCTGCCACATGGTTGCTGGGAATTGAACCCAGGTCCTTTGGAAGAACGGCCAGTGCTCTTAACTGCTGAGCCATCTCTCCAGGCCCCTAACTAAGTACTCTTTTAAAAACATGTTATACAAGCCAGGCATGGTGGTGCGCGCCTTTAATCCCAGCACTCGGAAGGTAGAGGCAGGTGGATCGCTGTGAGTTCAAGGCCAGCCTGGTCTACAAAGTGAGTCCAAGACAGCCAGGGATACACAGAGAAACCCTGTCTCAAAAAACAAAAACAACAACAACAACAAAACAAAAACTATGCTTAGGAATATGTATGCATACACAAATATACGTGTGATGGGGTGGTGTTAAGTACTCTAAATATTGATTGGTCCGAGAGAGAGAGAAAGAAAGAGAGAGAGCATCTGGGGAAGAAGAAGCTGTAGAAGAAGCCAGGAGCAAACAAGGAGGACATGCCATGGGGTAGATTAAAGAAGATCCTTCCATGTGGCCTGGAACATCGGCTTAGTGGAGAATAATAGTCCAAAGGGACGTATGTATATATGGGGTTATATTTGGGTAATAGAATTATGAGTTAGCTTAGATGGGCTAAGATTGTACAACTCAGGCCTAGGCTTGTTAAATTCCACGTGGTGTCTGTGTATTCATTTATAATGGTGCGTTAAGGATTAACACCACTGACCAATTAAATATAATGTAAATACTGGGTAAATAATTAGCCGTTTTTTTCTACATGCGTGTAATAACAATTAATAATAGGAAAGAAAAGAGGCCAACAATTTGAAGGAGAGTAGTGGGATATATGTGAGGGTTTGGAGGGAGAAATGTTGTAATTAAAATAATCAACAGGGGCCGGTGTGGTGGCACACGCCTTTAATCCCAGCACTTGGGAGGCAGAGGCAGGCAGATCTCTGTGAGTTCCAGGCCAGCCTAGTCTACAAAGTGAGTCCATAACAGCCAAGGATACACAGAGAAACCCTGTCTTGAAAAAACAAAAATAAATAAATAAACAAACAACAGGAAACTGCTGCAGGGTGAGTGAGATGGCTCTGGGTGAAAGTCCTCACTGCCAGCCCGATGAAGCTAGTTTAATCCAGGTCCCACATGGTGGAGGAGAGAAGTGACTCCCAGAAGTTGTTCTCTGACATCTACACGCACATCAAGGCACATGCATACACAAGTAAATAAATGTAATAAAAATGTAAAAATGTTTTAGAAAATGTTAAACATAAACACCTGGAGAGATGGATCAGCGATTAAGGGCAGTGGCTGCTCTTCCAGGGAATTTGGGTTCAGTTCCCAGCACCCACATGGCTTCTCAACAACTGTCTGTAACTCCAGTTCCAGGGGATCTGACACCCTCACACAGACATACATACAGGCAAAACATCACATAAAAATAAATAAATGTAATTAAAAAGTAAATATATCTGAACAACAAAAACCAACGGGCTAGAGGAACTCAGTGGAAGAGACTTCATAGCAGCACGAGGCTCTGATTTCAAACAAGATAGTTCAAGACAGAGCACTTGCCTGGCAAGCAACACACACACACACACACACACACACACACACACACACACACGAAAAAGAGAGAAAGAAAAGGAAAGAAAGAACGAACAAACAAACTTGGGAAGCTGAGGTAAAGAGAATCAATTGAGTCCCATGCTAGCTTAGCCTACATAGTGAGTTTCCAGATAGCCTGGGCCAATGGGTCTTTTGTCACATGTCACACACACACACACACACACACACACACACACACACACACACACTCACATGCATACATATACACACACTCACTCACTCACACACTCACACACTTTGTGTGTGTAACGATGCCCAGCAGTTGAGAGCACTGGGTCCTAGTACCTACATGATGGCTGTAACTTAATTCCAGGGGATCCAGTGCCCTCTTCTTTAAAAAAAAAAATTTTTTTTTTTTTTTGGTTTTTCAAGACAGGGTTTCTGTGTATCCTTGACTGCCCTGGACTCACTTTGTAGACAAGGTTGGCCTTGAACTCACAGAGATCCACCTGCCTCTGCCTCCTGAGTGCTGGGATTGAAGGCGTGGGCCATCATGCCCAGCAAAAAACAAATTTTTAACCTGCTCTTTCAGGATCATGGCCATTTATAGAACTTAAGAACTGTCATGGGCAGTGTGTTCAGCACAGGTTTTCCAGGGCCAACACACACCAGCTTGATTTACCAGTATACCCACTGCACATTCTGTTTTTTAAAAGATTTATTTATTATGTATACAGTATTCTGCCTGCATGTATGCCTATACTCCAGAAGAGGGCATCAAATCTCATTATAGATGGTTTTTAGCCACCATGTGGTTGCTGGGAATTGAACTCATGACCTCTGGAAGAGCAGCCAGTGCTCTTAACCTCTGAGCCATCTCTCCAGCCCCGTCTGCACATTCTTAGCTACATTGGCTTAGAACCGAATCAAGGGAGGGGTTGGAGGGAGTATTCCAAATGGAGGTGTCACTGAAGAGGCCAGACCCACAGCTCCCCCTCCCATCTCCTGATTCGCAGTGGTGCTGACTGTCCTCACTCGTGACCCCGCCTCTCGGATCCAGTTGGGAAAGGATGCAGTGCTGGACCTCAGGTTTGCCTACGCGCCTCCCGCCCTGGATGACGCCTCCTCGCTGGCTGCGGGTCCTCCTCCCTTTGGGTTGGAGTGGCGGCGCCAGCACAGGGGCAAGGGTCACCTGCTGCTGGCCGCCACTCCTGGGCTGGCTGGGGAAATGCCAGCAGCCCAAGAAAAGGCCGTGGCATTTGCTGCTTGGGATGACGATGAGCCCTGGGGCCCGTGGACTGGAAACGGGACCTTCTGGCTGCCAACTGTGAAGCCTTTTCAGGAGGGCATCTACATGGCTACTGTACACCTGCCCTATCTGCAAGGACAGGTCTCCCTGGAGCTGACTCTGTACAGTGAGTGGAGAACACCAGGTCGGGGGAAGGGATGATACAGAAGAGCATGTATGGGTGGGAAGTCAAGACAGTCAGGGGTCCTAGGAACCTGAAAACTTTAACAAGGGGATTCTTGTGATAAAGCAATGGAGAGATATTGCTTCCCATCATCAATAGAGTGCCTGTCTAATATTAGGAAAGGCAGAAGACAAACTTTGGGAGGGAAGTGGATTCCCTCACTTTCCTATTCTTTTTTTCAGGGTCGCCTAAAGTGTCTCTAACACCAGCACCCCTTGTATGGGCTGCACAGGGAGAGGCACCCCCAGAACTGCTCTGTCTTGTGTCCCACTTTTACCCTGCGGAGGATCTGGAGATAGAATGGGAGCTCAGAGGTGGCTCAGAAGGAAGTTCTAGAAAGGCTGAGGGGGAGACATGGCTCTCCACCGTCCGCCACCATTCCGATGGCTCTGTCAGCCAGTCTGGGCACCTGCGGCTGCCCCCAGTCACTGCCAAGCAGCATGGAGTACGCTATGCCTGTCGGGTCCATCACCCTAGCCTGCCAGCATCAGGGCGCAGTGCTGAAGTCACCCTGGAGGTGGCAGGTAACTGCCTGGAAAACCCCTGAACCAGGGTGAACCTCAGAAAACACCAAGCTCATTAGCGCTCCTTCCACTTGCTAGGCCTCTCTGGGCCCTCGATTGAGGACGGCATAGGCCTGTTCCTGTCTGCCTTTCTGCTTCTGGGGCTCATCAAAGCACTAGGCTGGATGGGTAAGTGTGAGCCCTACTCCCACAGGATATACCCTGCCCGTTCTCTCAAGTCTCACCCATCCTTTCCGTTTTCTGCCACACCCACACCTCACCTCTCCATCTTTTTCCATAGCTGCCTACCTGACCATTCCTGAAGACTCAAAGGAGAAGGTCACAGCTGCCAGCCTGGCCATTCCCAAAGACTCAAAGGTAACAGTGCCCCATTCCTGGGTCTTTTCCTCCTTATGGCCTGTTATTCTGGGAAGGGATGCTGGCTGCTGGGAGCGCCAGGTGTAGACTTTGCACAGACCTGGTTTGAATCCTTCCTTATCCTAGGTGTAGTTCACCTCACTTTCTCACCTGGATCTGTTTCCTTGGGCATAGTGGTTTTTAAAAAGTAAACTGTGCCAGGCGGAGGTGGCGCACGCCTTTAATCCCAGCACTTGGGAGGCAGAGGCAGGCGGATCTTTGTGAGTTCGAGGCCAGCCTGGTCTACAAAGCGAGTCCAGGACAGCCAGAGATATTCAGAGAAACCCTGTCTCGAAAAACCAAAAAAAAAAAAAAAAAAGTAAACTGTATATTAGAGATGTAAATCACATACATATATTAAAATAATCAGTAACTACATTTTTAAAAAAGAAAAAAAGCCAGGTGTGTTGGCTCAAGCTTCCAGTCTCAGCATTTCAAAGACAGAGGCAGAATCTTGAGTTCCAGGTGCTACATAGAAAGCCTGGCTCATGGGGAAGAGAAGGGGTGAAATGAAAGAGGGAAATAACCATACATTTTACTAAATTAAAAAATTTTTTTTTCATTTTTGATTTTTTGAGACAGGGTTTCTCTGTATAACAGCTCTGGCTGTCCTGGACTCGATTTGTAGACCAGGCTGGCCTCTAACTCACAATGATCCACCTGCCTCTGCCTCACAAGTGCTGGAATTAAAGGCGTGTGCCACCACGCCCGGCCATTTTACTAAATTTTTTTTTTTTTTTTGGTTTTTCGAGACAGGGTTTCTCTGTATAACAGCTCTGGCTGTCCTGGACTCGCTTTTGTAGACCAGGCTGGCCTCGAACTCACAGAGATCCGCCTGCCTCTGCCTCCCAAGTGCTGGGATTAAAGGCGTACACCACCAACGCCCGCTTATTTTACTAAATTTTTGTTGAGACAGGTCTTATGTAGCTCAGTATGACCTCAAACTTATTACA
This sequence comes from Lophiomys imhausi, assembly GCA_907164525.1. Taxonomy (NCBI): domain Eukaryota; kingdom Metazoa; phylum Chordata; class Mammalia; order Rodentia; family Muridae; genus Lophiomys; species Lophiomys imhausi. Next base: position 2,517,074 of record CAJQZJ010000247.1, on the reverse strand, counting down.
TATTTGAGGATGCTCTCCCATCACCCCTTGGTTTTTTGAGACAGGGTTTCTCTGTGTAGCCCTGGCTGTCCTGGACTCACTCTGTAGACCAGGCTGATCTTGAACTCACAGAGATCCACCTGTCTCTGCCTCCTGAGTGCTGGGAATAAAGGCATTCACCACCACGTCCAGCCAAAGTTTTTATTTTTAATGTGCAGGAGACAACAGAATTTATTAGAGTAAAGTGGAGTACCATCAAAGTATGAGTAGGCACCACGTCCAGCCAAAGTTTTTATTTTTAATGTGCAGGAGACAGCTATGGACGAAAACATTCTTATGAAAAATGAAAAAGCAATGGCCAGGAGACCACTGTGCAACTTACATTAAGTCCTGAATCTTAACCTATCTTGAATATTTAAACATGAAAACAATGGAAGAAATTCCAAAGCACAGAGCACAGCCCCGGGGTGGAGTTTGCTTAGTCTCAAGCTAACCCAAAGGCCTCTTCTCTTCTAGAAGATTAAAGAGACAGGACACTCAGCACTGTGTCTGGCAGGTGGGGAGTGCTATCCCCATCCTGCTTCAGCCCTTATGAAGATGTTTTGGAATGCACCCTACTCCTAACCCTCAGATTCTCCGCTTCTTTCTTTTCTTGCAGAAGTCACAGTGAAGGCACTCAGTGCTGGAAGCCACCCTCTCATTATCTTCTATTCCCTCCACCAAGTAGTTGGGATTCTTTCTTTTTTCTTTTTTGTTGTTTTGTTCTTGTTTTAGACAAGGTCTCTCCATGTAGCTTTGGCTGGCCTGGCCTTTACCAAGCCAACCAGGCTGGCCTTGAAGTCCCAGAGATCCACCTACCTCTGCCTCTGCCTCTGGAATGACACAAGGCATTGGACACCATGCCTAGAAGATTGGTTTCTTCCTTTCTTTCTTTTTTAAAAGACAAATCTAGCATTCTTAAGGTTCTAAGGCAGTGGTTCTCAATATTTTAGGTTCCAATACATCTTAAAAATGACCAGGAAACTGAGCATGGTGACTCACGCCTTTAATCCCAGCACTAGGGAGGCAGAGGCAGATCTCTGTGAGTTCAAGGCTAGCCTGGTCTACAAAGCCAGTCCAGGACAGCCAAGGATACACAGAAACCCTGTCTCGAAAAAACAAAATAAAACAAAAGACCAGGAAGCCCAGTGAGTTTTTATGTTGGCTACAACTATTGGAATTAAAAAAAAAATTTTTTTTTCCCAAGCAGGGTGTCTCTGTATATCAGCCCTGACTATGGTAGACTTAAACTTTGTAGACCAGGCTGGCCTCAAACTAAGAGATCCACCTGCCTCTACCTCCCGAGTGCTGGAATTAAAGGCGTGTGACACTGTACCTGGCTGGAATTTAAAATTTTTACAAGAGAAAAAAGCCAGGCTTAGTGACACATGCCCAGAATTTGGGAGGCAGAGGCAGGTGGATTTCTTTTTTTTTTTTTAACATTTATTTATTATGTATACAGTATTTGCTCTACATATATGCCCGGGCAGATCTCAATGCAGATGGCTGTGAGCCACCATGTGGTTGCTGGGAATTGAACTCAGGACCTTCGGAAGAACAGCCTGTGCTCTTAACCTCTGAGCCACCTCTCCAGCCCGGCAGGTGGATTTCTGTGTGAGTTCAATGCCAGCCTGATTTGTAATAGTTCTAGGTCAGTCAGGGTTCCATAGTGGGGCTTTGTTGAGAGAACTAAACACAAGAATACACAAGCACACTGGTTTTTAACCTGTAGGTCACGACCCCTTTAAGACCATCGAAAATATCAGATGTTTACGTTAGGATTCATAAATAGCAAAATTACAGTTATGAAGTAGCAACGAAATAATGTTTTGGGTAAGGTCACCACAACTTGAAGAATTGTGTTAAAGGGTCGTGTCATTAAAAAGGTTGAGAACCGGGGCTGGAGAAATGGCTCAGAGGTTAAGAACACTGGTAGCTAGCTCTTCCAGAGGTCCAGAGGTCCTTAGTTGAGATGGCTCACAACCATCTATATTGAGATCTGGTGCCCTCTTCTGGCCTGCAGGCAGAACACTGTGTACATAATAAATCTTGGTTTTTAAAAAGAAGGTTGTGCCGGGCGGTGGTGGCGCACGCCTTTAATCCCAGCACTTGGGAGGCAGAGGCAGGCGGATCTCTGTGAGTTCAAGGCCAGCCTGGTCTACAAAGCGAGTCCAGGACAGCCAGAGATACACAGAGAAACCCTGTCTCGAAAAACCTAAATAAACAAACAAACAAATAAATAAATAAAAAGAAGGTTGAGAACCGCTGCCTAGAGAATTACAACGATAAGGGCTCATAGCATCCTAATGTGCTGGGGGGCCTCTGGGGCAGCCCACATCAGTTACTCTAGTGCTGAACGGCTCGTGTGTCTCCCATGGCGGACTAATGCCTACCTCTCCAGACCTCCACTCATATCACAGCGTTTCCTTTGCCTGGTCCACCATCGCCATCTCTAGCCCCCAGGCCCGGTGAGCCTCGTCCTTCCACGATCTCACGAACTCTACTGGACTCTCGTGCAGTTCACCGGCCGTACGTAAGGGATATCTGTCCTTTCCTGTCCGTCGGCCTCGCAAGCCCTTCACCTTGGCCCACCCGCCGGGGAAACGGTCTAGTGTGTCAATAAAGCGTTTCAGAGTTTCCATGCGGGTCTCTCATTCTCTGTTTCCAAGCACAGTGAACCTCTTCATCACCTCGGAGCCCTTGCCATTACCCGGTCTTCCTACTCTCGGGGGACGACACAGCCACCCTAGGAACCGCGCGGGTGGTGGCGCACTGAGGGACCCGGACGCCGGGAGCGACGGACTAGAGCGGATCCAGGAGCGCCAGACTAGCTAGCTTCCGGCCCCGCCCCTGAGAATGGGCGGGCCTAAGGGCGGTGCAGAAAACCCGGCGCGGATTTACTCCTCTGCGCTCGTACTGGGTTGGGCAGTGTCTTCCTCCGGCTGCAATAACGGGATCGCGCCCTCACTAGGTCGCTTTACGCGGGAGTTGCAGCACTGTTCTTGTTAGAGATGGGATTTAAAATTTTGCTCTGGCCCTCTTGTGGAGGCTTGAGACAGGACTTTTGATCTCCAGTTTGTTCTGGGCGCCATGGGCTTCAGAATCCCCGAGTAGAGTTGTAGGGGACAGTGGAGTGGGGCACCTGGGGCCTGGGTCCCAGCCTGACGTCCAGCACGCCCCTAGTCGGCGGCCCTGGCTCCTGTCCTCAGTTCCTTCCCTTTTTGGCTCCTGTTGTGGAGCGGACGCGGGGAGGGGGGAAGCGGAAAGGGCGGGAGGGCCCGGGAGCCCGGCGGGGTGCGGGGGGGGGGTCGGTTGAGGGCCAGAGACCGACAAGAACAAAGACTCGGGACCCGCGCGCAGCCCCTCACCCTTCCCGAGCAGGTCAGAGCCAGAACACTGGGTGACCCTGCCCATTCCGGGCTAGTTATCCCCTAACCCTAGCACGCACCGAGGGCCCGGTTTCCCACTCCTGTGTACTCCACCGTTCACCCCGGCCTTCCTGAGGGACTCCCACCTAGGTCCCTTCCTTGCCCATCTCCCCCACTCCCGTTTTCCCTACGCCCGCCTGACTCCACCCCATCCCACCCGTTTCTTCCTAGGCACTCCCATGGCCCGACCCCGCTGATTCCTTCTCTCGGCCATGCTCCCGCGGCCCCTGCGGCTGCTGTTGGACACGAACCCCCCCGGGGGAGTCGTGCTGAGCAGCTTCCGGAGCCGAGACCCTGAAGAGGGTGGGGACCCAGGTGGTCGGGCCGTGGGCGGGGGGCAGGAGGCAGAGGATGAGGAAGAAGAAGAGGTGAGCAACGCGAGTGGTGGGATGCAGGGCATTAAATATCCCTGAGACTCTCCTTTTGCTGTCTCTGGGTCCCTTGGTCTCTTCTTCCCTGCCTCACTCACACCCTGCCATACTCTCTCTGGGTATCTGTCCCCTGGCTGAGGGCCCTAGTGGCTGTGTAGTTCTCCCTGCCCGACTGCCTCGGAACCCGCCGGCGGGAACCTGACAAGTTCCTGCCTGGAATGTCTGGCTGGCACGCAAGCTGGCTGTGCCTGCGGGGCTCAGGTCCTCTTTGCCCATACCTGCCTCAGACAGTTGCCACCGTGCAGTTGTGTCTTGGTTCCTGTCTCCCTCCTCGTTTTTTTTCTGTTTGGCGGGGAGGGGTTTGTTTCCACAGTAACCAGCTCCGCAGAGTCTAGCATTGGGGAGGGAACCATCAGACTTCGCCTCCCCTTCCCCCACCCCTGGTGCTGAATAAAGGGCAGCAGCCAAGAGGTTCTGGCACCTGGAGAGATGATCCCACGATAAGTAAAGAGTGGTCATCTTCATCTTCGGCCTTAGAGACTAATAGTTGTGACCAGCAGCAGGATTTAGGGCTTCAGGAGGGTCCAGAAGTTAGCTTCAGAGCCCAAGAGGCCCCTGACTCCAGGGCCCCGACATTGGTAAAGTTAGGGTGACTGGCAAGGCTGGTTTTTCGGGATCGGTCGGGGGAGGGCCTAGGGCCACATGACTCTGAGTCTACCGTCCCCCGCGCCCCCCCACCCCCATCATCCCTACTTCCCCTTCTCCTTTATAACTGGGATTGGAGCTGCCACCTTCAGGGGTTCCTAGTGCCGAGATTCAGTAGAAGCTGCATTTCGGGAGACCTGGGGAAAGGGAGTCTATGCGGAAGGATAAATTTGGGCTCCTCCGATTCTGTCAGGGAGGGCGGGCGGGGCATGCGCCGGCCTGAAGTTTCAGCTTCTCTCTGCCTCAGGTCTCTTTACCTTTGGCTTCGTGCTTCTTCTGGTGCCCTGCTCCCGACTTTGCACCTGGCTTTTCTTCTGTGTTGGGCTCAGCTGTGGGGGCAAGGCGATTTGGGGGTGTGCAGAAGAAGGGTTCCTGCATTCAGTTGAAACCTCCACTGCAGCCTTTTCCATTCCACTGAGCTCTGAGGTGGTTCGGGGGCTGCCTGAGCCCCAGGGGGGGCTAGACCTGGGGTCACCAGCACCCTCTACCCCTTGCACTCGATGGTATTGTCCCCCGCCATCACAGGTGAGGGCTACAGAGGGAGGAGCAGGGCCTGGGGAACAATGGCTGGGTCCTGGCCGGCTATGGAACTCACTTCCTCTTCTTGCTCCTCTAGGCGCCTGTGTCTGTCTGGGATGAGGAGGAGGATGGTGCCACCTTCACTGTCACAAGCCGCCAGTATCGGCCTCTTGATCCCTTGGTGAGATCACAACTTTGTGGTTTTTTTTTTTTTTTTTGGTTTTTCGAGACAGGGTTTCTCCGTATAACAGCTCTGGCTGTCCTGGACTCGCTTTGTAGACCAAGCTGGCCTCGAACTCAAAGAGATCTGCCTGCCTCTGCCTCCCGAGTGCTGTGATTAAAGGTGTGCGCCACCGCCCGGCTCAGTTGTGTTTTTTTGTTTGTTTGTTTGGTTTTTGGCCAGAGCACTGGGTTAGAGGTCTGGTTGTGTGATTTAAGCCATGTACTTTGCCCTCTCTGAACCTTGGCAAAAATGAGCCAGGTCTGGAGTGTCCTGGACATATAGCAGTAGGGTTGAGGAGAACAACAGTGAGACACCCTCCGTGTTCTCCAGGCCCCCTTGCCTCCCCCTCGCTCCTCCCGACGGCTCCGCGCTGGCACTCTGGAGGCCCTGGTCAGACACCTGTTGGATGCCAGGACGTCAGGGGCTGACATGACCTTCACTCCAGCCTTGCTGGCCACCCACAGGGCCTTCACCTCCACTCCTGCCCTGCTCAGGCTTGTGGCTGACAGGTCAGGGACCAAGGGTTGAGGAGACCCTTGGACCTCCTCTGAGCAATCACGGCGGGGAGGGGTGTGTGTGTGTGTGTGGTGGGGTGGGGGTGTAGAAAAAGCTGCATAGGTAGATCCTCTCCTCGTTCCCAGGCTGGAAGCCCTCGAGTCGCATCTTCCTGATGAGTTAGAGAGGACCACAGGGTGAGTGGCCCCTGTCTCAACCTCAGTCCCCTTGGAGGGAGCTGAGGTTGGACCTCTGACCCTTGGCTGGTTCCCCTTCTCCCAGGGTAGCCATCTCTGTACTTTCAACCTGGCTGGCCTCTCACCCTGAGGATTTTGGCTCTGAGGTCAAGGGTCAACTTGACCGGCTTGAGAGCTTCTTGCTTCGGACAGGGTATGCAGCACGGGAGGGTGTTGTGGGGGGCAGTGCTGACCTCATCCGAAACCTCCGGGCCCGGGTGGACCCCCGGGCCCCCGACCTTCCTAAGCCCCTGGCCCTTCCTGGCGATTCCCCTGCTGACCCCACGGATGTCCTGGTGTTCCTCGCTGACCACTTGGCCGAACAGCTGACCCTGCTGGATGCGGTGAGACCTTGACCTTTGACCCTACACTTTCTGACCCCTTACTAACCTCTCCTTGGCTCCAGATCTTTTTCTTGCTTCCAATTCTCCTGGTCAGTTCCTCTTCCATGTGCCACTCTGACCCTTCTCTTCCCTTCTCCCCTTGGCTGTTAACCTTGAGCTCTGGCCCTATTGTCCCTGACCACTTAAGAGCCTCAGATCCCTGATCATGGGAACTTGCCTGGCTTGAATATAAATTGTAATCTGCGACCTCTGCCCTGCAGGAGCTGTTCCTCAGTCTGATCCCCTCTCAGTGTTTGGGAGGCCTATGGGGTCACAGAGACCGGCCAGGACACTCTCACCTCTGCCCGTCTGTCCGAGCTACTGTTACACAGTTCAACAAGGTGGCAGGGGCAGTAGTTAGCTCTGTCCTGGGGGCCACCTCAATTGGAGAGGGGCCTGGGGATGTGACAGTGAGACCACTCCGACCCCCACAGAGGGCCCGGCTCCTGGAGAAGTGGATCCGCGTGGCGGAGGTAAGAGAGGACAGTCCTGTCGGCTGGGGACTATAGCATGGCAAGGGGCCCTACAGCCTTGGTTCTGTGTTTGGGTTCTCAGGAGTGCCGCCTGCTTCGGAACTTCTCCTCAGTCTATGCTGTTGTGTCGGCTTTGCAGTCCAGCCCTATCCACAGGCTTCGGGCAGCCTGGGGGGAAATAGCCAGGTGAGCCACCCTACTTGCACGAGGCCTGGGGTGCGGACACTGCCCTGGTCTGCTCAGGGTACTGTCCTTCCTCCCTAGGGACAACCTCAGGGTCTTCTCCAGCCTGTGCCAGATTTTCTCAGAGGAGGATAATTATTCCCAGAGCAGAGAGCTCCTCGCGCAGGTGAGGCCAGTCTTGCTTTCCCTGCCCCGGCACCTGCTGCCTCCCCCATCATCTTGTTGTGTCACCACCAGGAAGCGAAGCTGCAGCCCCTTGTGGAGCCACACTCCAAGAAGGCCCCAAGGCCCGGCTGCAGGGGTGGGGTGAGTGCCCAGTGGGGCTGGGACCGGGTGGCTCACCTGCTGAGGGGAAATGGACAGTTGTGTAGAGGGAAGGGAGAGGAGGCCTCGCATTGTTGCCCTCTGCCTGCAGGGTGTGGTTCCATACCTTGGAACCTTCCTTAAGGACCTTGTGATGCTGGACGCAGCCTCCAAGGATGAACTGCAGGTTAGTGGTGTGTGTGTGTGTCTGTGTCTGTGTGTGTGTGTTCTGCCCTGGATGGCTTACAAGTGCATCTCAGAGTCAGGCAGATGCCTTCCATCCAGAGGTGGAAGGAATCAGACTCCAGTCTCTGGTGCTTAGAGCATGCTTGAGACATCGGCACATAGTTTAGTAAATAAGCAAACACTGAGAGGCTGGCAGTGGTGCGAGTGCCTCCCTAGCATGTCCATCCTCAGCACTGCAAACAAAATGAAATGCTGAGACTTCCAGAAAGTTCCATGTCCCGCTGTGAGCCCCATTTTCTCATGTAGAAGCCGGATGCTCTCTGCCTTGGACAGCAACTTAAAGTGTTGAGTGGAGCTGGGCGTCACCTGTGATCGCAGCACTGTACTCAGGAGGGTCAGGCTGGTCGGTCTCTGACTTAGAGGCCAACCTGGTCCACATTATTAGTTTTTTCAAGACAGGGTTTCTCTGTGTAGCCCTGGCTGTCCTGGACTCACTTCTGTAGACCAGGCTGGCCTTGAACTCACAAAGATCCACCTGCCTCTGCCCCCCAAGCACTGGGATTAAAGGTGTGCGCCACCACAGCTTGTTTGTTAAGATTCATTTTGCCCACCATAGTGGCGCAAGCCTTTAATTCCAGCACTCAGGATGCAGAGGCAGGAAGATCTCTGACTTCAAGGCTAGTGTGATCTACATAATGAGTTCTAGGTTAGCCATGGCTACACAGTGAGACCTTGTCTCAAAAACAAACAAGGATCAAGTGAAGATGAAGAGTTTAGGTCTGACATGTAAGTGGGAGGGAGAGAAGGGTCTGAGTGGCTTGCTTGTGCACTGGCTGTGTTTGGGGAAAGGGGGTGTTCTCTCTGGTGCCCAAGCAGGATTTAGCACTTTTTTCCCTCTCCTACTGCCCTTGCAGAATGGCTACATCAATTTTGACAAGCGGAGGAAGGTGAGAGGAATGTGGGGCTAGATGTTGAATTTCCTTGTGTCCCAGTAAGGGGATGAGGGAGGCAAAATCGGGGGCCCTGAGTTTTTGCTCCTGCAGTTTGAGGGTTCCTTCCCAGGAATTTGCTGTCCTTTCGGAGTTGCTGCGTCTCCAGAATGAATGCCGTGGCTATGATCTCCAGCCTGACCCCGATATCCAACAGTGGCTCCAGGGGCTCCAGCCATTAACCGAAGCTCAGAGGTGACTGGCTGGTGGTTGAGTTCTGAGACTCTGGCTTGGGGACGGGTGTGTGTTGGTGCCATGTCCTCACCCCTGCCCATGGCTATCCCGTCCAGTCACCGTGTGTCCTGTGAGGTGGAGCCACCGGGTACCAGTGACTCTCCTGCTCCAAGGATGCTTCGGCCAACACTAGTCATCTCACAGTGGACAGAGTGAGGGCCTTACTGGCTGGCTGGGAGCTGGTTTCATGGGGACGTGCCACTACCCTGTTACTGTCTAATTCTTGCCTCTGCAGCGTTCTGGGCTCTGTTGGAGGCCCCAGCCCTCTTGTGTCCTGGGATCGGCCTAGTGTGGCAGGAGATGAGGTGCCTGGAACCCCTGCTCCGCTGCTGACTCGGCTTGCCCAGGTGAGTCTTCTCTTGCCTCTGACCACACTACCATCACTACGACTTTGCTCTTTTGCCTCCCTCCCTTCATGACCTCACCTATTTGCTCCTAGCACATGAAGTGGCCATCTGTCTCATCTTTGGATTCTGCCCTGGAAAGCAGCCCCTCTCTGCACAGTCCTGCCGACCCTGGCCACCTCTCTCCTCCAGCCTCCTCCCCAAGGCCTTCTCGAGGTCACCGCCGTTCGGCCTCCTGTGGATCTCCATTGAGTGGGGACACTGGAGATGGCTCCTCTAGGAGTGCTGGACATGGGGGAAGGGTATCTGGGCCAGGGTCCTCTGATTGCCGAATTATCCGAGTCCAGATGGAGCTGGGGGAAGACGGCAGCATCTACAAGAGCATCCTGGTGAGGGACCTGGGGCGGGGCCAGGGGAAGGACCTGACATCAGTGTCACCATGGGTTTGGGCAGCCTAAAGGACTGGACTGTAGAGCTTCTGAAGGACGCAGAGCAGTTGTTTGATGGTGATGGCAACTCTATTAGCAGACCACAGCCTGAGCCTTTGGAGGCTGCAGCCTTGTTGCACTGGGCACCATGTAGGCTGGCTTATGGGGCACTGGCAGCTGGTATTTTGGGTTTCTTGTTTATTTTAATTAATTAATTTTGGTTTTCTCAAGACTGGGTTTCTCTGTGTAGCCTTGGCTATCCTGGAACTCACTCTGTAGACCAGGCTGGCCTTGAACTCAGAGATCTGTCTTTCTCTGCCTCTTGAAGATGAAACTTTAAAAAAAATTTTTTTTATTATGTATACAGTGTTCAGCCTGTATACCTGCAGGTCAGAAGAGGGCACCAGATCTCAATATAGATGGTTATGAGGCATCATGTGGTTGCTGGGAATTGAACTCAAGACCTCTGGAAGAGCAGCCAGTGCTATTAACCTCTGAGCCATGTCTCCAGCCCCAAGATGAAACTTTTAATTAGCAAATATATTTATTAATAACTACAGGCACTTATAACAAATATAAACATTACCTAACTACTAGCCCTAAGAATAACTATAAATCCCTGTTACCTAACAATTAACCCTATTAATAACTAAAACAACTATTATCTAACAACTAATCCTAACTTTACAAGGATACAGTTTCTGGGGCAGGTCCTCAGGAACAACACCTCATAGGTCCTTTAGGTTAAATTGGCTATGGCAGCTCCACTTTATATGGTGCTTGAGGCTTTCTTCTCTCTCTCGGTCTCAGCTGTCCATAAGCCAACTTATTCTGTTTGCATTAGCCACTCAGCTGCTCTGCCTCAGTCTTTGGGGCTGGCCACAGTTCTATTCAGGCCACTGTTTGAACTGGTTGATCCCCTCTAGGCAAAAGCTGTGCCACAGGGTTTAGTCCTTGGCTTTTTTTTTTTTTTGTTTTTTTGAGACAGGGTTTCTCTGTATAACAGCTCTGGCTGTCCTGGATTCGCTTTGTAGACCAGGCTGGCCTTGAACGAACTCACAATGATCCGCCTGCCTCTGCCTCCCCAGTGCTGGGATTAAAGGCATGTGCCACCACGCCTGGCTAGTCCTTGGCTTTTTGCTGCCTTGCTGAGGCCTTCTCTACTCACCAGCTCTTTCTGCCTCAGAGAGCTAACCATATTTTTTTCAGCTCTGTTTGAGATCAGCTTTTCAGTCCGCATGCAATAACTCTACTAGATGATACAACCCGCCTTGCATCTCCTTGTCTCTATCGTGGGAATTCTTGGGCTCCACCCACTTTGTCCTTAAATATAGGGTCTCTCTCCTTGTTTTACCTGGCTTCAAACTAATCTGAGCTCTGAGCAGCTGCAAACAATGCCAAGCCAGAAACCTTTTTAGTCCATATGCTGTGATGCCAGGTGCCAGGCTGATCTTCATGCCCCACCCCCCTTTTTAAGATTTATTTATTTTATGTATATGAGTGCTCTGTCTGCATGCACACCTGCAACCAGAAGAGGCGGTTCTGATCACGTTGTGGATGGCTGTGAGCCACCATGTGGTTAGTGGGAACTGAACTCAGGACCTCTAGAAGAACAGCTAGTGCTCTTAACTGCTGAGCCATCTCTCCAGCCCGCTTCATGCCCCTTTTTAAGAGATTGTATCAGATGCCCCTAGATATTCACTAAATTTAATTTATATTAATCTAACTCCCCTTACAGCCTCCCAAGTGCTGGGATTAAAGGTGTGCACCACCACTCCTATTGTTTATTTTAAAGCATTGGACAAAGGTGACCTTTTTTGGTTGGGTTAGAAGGACAGGAAACGCTGGGCGTGGTGGCGCAGGCCTTTAATCCCAGCACTCAGGAGGCAGAGGCAGGCGGATCTCTGTGAGTTCGAGGCAGCCTGGTCTACAAAGTGAGTTCCAGGACAGTCAAGGATACACAGGGAAAAAACCCTGTCTCGAAAAACCTAAAAAGGGGGACGGGAAACAGGTCATCATGGTGTACTTATCCCCCCTCCCACCCCAAGACAGGGTTTCTCTGTGTAACTCTGGCTGTCCTGGAACTAGTACTGTAGACTAGAACTGGCCTAGAACTCAGAGATCCACCTACCTCTGCCTCCTGAGTGCTGGGATTAAAGATGTATGCTACCACCCAGTTATTTATTGTTCTTTTGGTCTCTTCTATAAGGTGACAAGCCAGGACAAGGCTCCAAGTGTCATTTGTCGTGTCCTTAAGAAAAACAATCGTGATTCTGCTGTGACTTCAGAGTTTGAGCTGGTACAGCTGCTACCCGGGGAGCGAGGTGAGCAGCCCGGAGGGAAGGCCAGCTGAAGGGAGTGCTTGCACACCCGGCATCTGGGAGGAATGAACGCTTGACACCCACCTCTGAACCCACAGAGCTAACCATCCCACACTCGGCTAATGTCTTCTATGCCATGGATGGCGCATCTCATGATTTCCTCCTGCGGCAACGAAGAAGGCCATCTGCTGCCACATCAGGCTCTCACAGTGGCTCCTCTGCCTCAGGAACTCCCCCAAGCGAGGGAGGAGGGGGCTCCTTTCCCAGGATCAAGGCCACGGGGAGGAAGATTGCAAGGGCACTGTTCTGATGATGAAGTCCTGTTGGTTTACAGAAGCCATAGCTCTCAAACCAGGTGTGAGCAGCCTCCAGTGGTAGGCATTACATTAGAGCGGAAATCCTGAACGGTGGCCAGCCACCTTGGGCAAGTGTTTACCTAACCACTTGTTTACCAAACTACTTGGAAAGCCAGCCCCATGGGACTGGTGATCATATAACCAAGTTGGATACCTGCATATAGTTTCCACCTCTGGGGAATGTGGCACACTGCTAGTACTAGAAAGACTGCTAGTTCCTGCCACATGCTAGCTTGTGAAGGGCCAAAGAAAGGCCTAGAGGCTCTGAGCCCAGGGCAGAGGGCAGTGACAAGATGTCCTGTTGGGAGTTTCTTGTCCCACTTTGGGGGTTCTTGTCACTGGGTCAACACTAATAAACCAAAACACTACCTGAATTCTGTTCCCATCCTTCAGGGCATGGGACTGTTATGGGAATGGGTTGAAAGTAGGAAGCACAGAATAAGGGGCAGTAATTCCACTCCCATGAGGTACCTGGTATAGTCTGTGGAGGCCCAGGGCAAGATAATGGTTGAGAGGTAACCCAGTGATCTCTTGAGTCCTTTATACACTCTTCTCTTGTCAAAAGACTAAGAAGCAGGAGGTCCTGAATTACAGTAATCACTGTGGACTTCTCTCAAGGCATATTTATAAGAAATAATTTAGGACAAAAGAAATTAAAGGACAACTTTGTGGGTATGACATATAAATTTAGAAGGAATTTCATATTAGTTAAAAGTTACATTCAAACCAATTCTTTGAAGACAGATGAGGGCTGGAGAGATGGCTTAGCAGTTAAGAGCGCTGACTGTTCTTCCAAGGGACCCAGGTTCAAATCCCAGCACCCACATGGCAGTTCACAGCTGTCTGAAATCACGGGGTGTGGTAGCACATGCCTTTAATCCAGCACTCGAGAGGGGTAGAGGCAGGTGGATTTCTTCGAGTTCAAGGCCAGCCTAGTCTACAAAGTGAATACAGGACAGCCAGGGTTACACAGAGAAACCCTGTCTCAAAAAAACAAAACAAAACAAAACAAAACAAAACAAAAAAACCAAAACCAACCAAACAAAAAAAACCCAGAGATGAAAACAAGGTAAGGATCTATGAGTGAGCACATCATGTCCTGGGCTCAACAACATGCTGTGCTGTCGACAGCGCCTACACGCGTGTCTTAGGATTATGCCAACTAAAGGGCTGTATGTACAGGCAAGAAACACCTTGATGCATTTCAGATTTAAGTTTCAAAACTGAAGGCTCACAGGCAAGATCCCGAGTACCAGGACACTGCCCAGAGATTCCATTTCCAAAAAGGAGATCTCAGAGACATGAAGTATAAGGAAGGGGCTGAGGAAAAGGAGGAAAGACTGGGTAGAAAGTCGGGTTGGTTTTGTTTACAATTTATTGCCTCAGGGTTAGCCTCATCCCTCCCTCCCCTTCCATGGGTCAGGCCTTCCCAGGAGCCTTTGTTGCCTGGGCCCGCTGGAGCTCCTGCTGCAGCTGAGCAAGGGTTTCCCTCTGCTGCTCTGACTGCCGTTCAAGGTCCCGAAGCTGCAATTCGTGGCGCTTACTGAGGACGGAAAAGGGAGACAAGTGGAAAGGAGAAAAGGGGGGCGGGCTCATTGTTGTTGAATAAAGAGAGACTAGTGGAAAATTTGAGGTTTGTGGGACAAAGTGGGGTGGGCACTAAGGGAAAAAAGGGGGCTGGTGAGATGGGTCAGTGGGGAGGGCTGCTGGCCTTCAAGGCTGACGCCTGAATTCAAGTTCCAGGACCACAGGTAGGAAGGAGAACAGATTCCCACACACGTGCCTCCACCAAAGGTAATACAAGAAGAAAAGCCAGAAGTGGTGGTGCACGCCTTTAATCCATCCCTTGGAAGGCAGAGACAGGTGCATCTATGACTGAGGCCAGCCTGGTCTACAGAGCAAGTTCCAGGCCAGCCAGAACTTTACATGAGACCCTGTCTCAGGGAAGGGAAAAGGAAAGGAGGGCTTGGGAAATGGATAAGGGCGGGCTGCCATGGAGAACTTTCCAGCACAGTCTCAACACTTCAGTACTGGAAATGCCAGCCGCGGCACTTACATTTCGGCTGTGATATAGTCTAGCCTCTTTCCCACCGTGGCCCGCGCCTCCCCCAACTCCTGCTTGACAAGCACGGGTCCCAGAAGCTTAAAGACCACGTTGGATCCATCCAGCAACGCCAGTTCCTGAAGAGGAGATGGGGCTGTGTGTGAGATAACCGTGCCCAGTAAATAAAGTCCCTCTTCGCCCCCAGCGTCCCATCCTCACCTCCTTCACAATGTTATTTTCTGTTAGCTGTGCCTCAAGCTTCTGCCTCCCCGACATGGATTTACTCAAGTCTGGGGAGGTGGGAGGAAATACACGATTAAAAACATCAAATGGGGCAAGAACCGCACAATCCTGGAGAGACTGGTTATGAGGAAGAAAGCGAGGATACTGAGGCGACGGGGCAGCTAAGACGCTTTATCGTGCTGTGCTTGATTTGAAAGTAGATGGGGGCCAGAGCACACCAACTCCGCTCTCTTACCCTTCTGCAGCTGTTGGTATTTCTCCACTTCTCCTTGGAGCTTCTTTTGGATCAGCTCAGCCATGGTGAAGGAGAGAGCCTAACGGGCCGGGGTCGCTGGCTCTCAAGTACTGGAAGGCACCTGAGCTCCCCTTTCTGGGCCTGCAGCAGGACAGCACTTTCTACTGGCAGCTCTTCGAGGCACCGCAGCCCGTCCTCGTCCAGAATAGCCACTCCCTGGGAAACAGAGCGAAAGAAGACCCCAACAAATCCTCCAAGCCAAACCCTAACCTCTTCACGCTGAACCCTCTATATATATATATATTAATAAACCCGGAAGTAAACAAGGCATGCCGGGAAAAAGACAGCGCCGGAAGCTCATTCTGACACATGCCGGGACTTGTAGTTCTGACTTGCGCGAGACTCGTTCTACCGAAAAGGGTCGACTCGAGAGGTTTTAAGCAAGACAGAGAAGTTAATATGGAAAATAGAAACTCATCGTTACCAAGATTCGGGGCCCAGACTTGCCTTTTAGTCGTCATTTTGTCGGAAACGAAGCTGCACCGCTCGCAGAGGCGCGCCCTCACTCAAGATGGCGCCCGAGGCTTCAGACCCCCGTACAGCGACGATTGGGTGAAGGCTCCGGGGACATCCGGAAGTTTCCTAGAGGGCCGTGGGACCGCTGAAGGGAGTTTTGCACGTGTATTGTTGTCCGGTCATCGGGATGGAGACAGCCCCCAAGGCGGGTAGGGGTGACCCACCCAAGAAAGACAAACCTCAGGCCAAGAGGAAGGTAGCGCCTTTGGTGGGAGGCGGCCGGCGTCGCTCGGGTTCAGACCCCGGCTGGGACTGCGAGTGCCAGGGCTTCTCCTTTTCCTTAGAAACCGCGGCGCTACTGGGAGGAGGAGGCCACCCCGCCCGCTGCCGGCGCCTCTCCCGGCCCGCCGCGCAAGAAGGCGAGGACTCGGGAGCCGGGAGCCCAGAGGGCCAAGAGCGTGCACATCGCCAAGAAGGCTGGGCTCTCCAAGAAGCCCCAGATCCCAAAGAACGCCTTAGACCGGAAGAATCCGCGGGGGACCCTGTCTGGGGTGAGCCTGGGACTGACCGGGTGGCAGCGCAGGTCGCCCCGCGCTGTTGAGAATGAGGGGAACCGGGTCGATCAGATTCTGCCTCTCGCCTCCCTGCCCCTCGCCAGGCCCAGGACCCGTTCCCAGGACCCGCCCCCGCCCCCGTGGAGGTGGCCCAGAAGTTCTGTCGTATTGACAAGTCCAAAAAGGTGAGGGCAGGTGGCACTGAGAGGGACTGCAGGCAGAGAGTGTTTGGGTGAGGTGGGTGGCGGCCTGTCCAGTGGCTTTTCTGGGACCCCACATATGCTCTTCGGTTCTTCCAACCCTGTCAACCATGTCGTAGCTCCCACATTCGAAGCCTAAAACCCGAAGCAAACTTGAAGCGGCTGAAGCGCAGGAGGAAGAGGCGAGCGTCAGAGCAGCCCGCTCTGAGCTGCTGCTTGCTGAGGAGCCTGGGTGAGTGAACCCCAACCTGCGCTTTCCCTGTCTTTCTGGGTCCTTGTTGTGGCGTGATTTTTTTTTTTTTTTTTTTTTTTGTGTTTGAATGCCGGCTTCACGCTGGGGAGCGTCACCGTCGTCCTGACTGTTTTCCAGGTTCCTGGTAGGAGAAGATGGGGAAGACACAGCAAGAATCCTGCAGACAGACATCGCGGAGTCTGTGGACATTGCCAGCGCTGCCAAGGTGAACCTGAGGAGGATGAGGGCCCCAGGGGACCGCCTGGGCGAGCTCATTCCTTCATGATTGTTTTATGCACTTTCTCAGCACTTTGATCTGAATCTGAGGCAGTTTGGACCTTACAGACTGAACTACTCTCGAACAGGGAGGTGAGTTTGAGTTCCAATGGCTCTGCCCACTTTCTGAAAAAGCACTTATCTGTATACGTGCAGGCCTGGAGGCCAGAAGAGAACCTGGGGCTTGTGTTTTCTTACCCTGGAAGCCAGCTAGCCTTCCCTGTGGTCATCTGTCTTCCTTTCCTTTTGGGCTGGGGCTGTAGGTCACCCAGATCACTAAGGCACTCGGCTCTCTCTCTCTCTCTCTCTCTCTCTCTTCATTTTCCTTCTCCCATGCCTTCCCAGCCCCCTATCTAAGGGAAGAAGGGTTGATTTTGGCTTACCATTCTGGGTGCTGCAGACCACGGTGTAGTGGTCTCAGCAACCGAACCAGGTTTCAAGAAGTTTTCAGGTGGGGAGCGGATTCGGCGTGACAGACAACACAACTCAAGAGAAGTTTTAGTGTTGCTGTAAAGTTTTACTTTTTTTCTTTTTTTTTTTTTTTTTTTTTTGGTTTTTCGAGACAGGGTTTCTCTGAATATCTCTGGCTGTCCTGGACTCGCTTTGTAGACCAGGCTGGCCTCGAACTCACAAAGATCCGCCTGCCTCTGCCTCCCAAGTGCTGGGATTAAAGGCGTGCGCCACCACCGCCCGGCAAGTTTTACTTTTTTTCAAAGCAGAATTTATACAGTAAAAATCAGGAAGTGTGATCATAGTTACATAGCCAAAAGCATAAACATATGTTGCTAAGAAATACCTGTTGATCTTGGAAGGAACATTGAGCTTCTTGGTGGCCCAATTGACTGTGGTCAACGAACCGGACAGTTTCTAACCATTGTGTTTTATTTTGAAACAGACCAGTATTTCAATGTCTTTTTTTTTTTAAATCTCTTTTTACTTCCTCAATAGTTTTTCATAACCATGAACGCTTATTTGCTTTCCCTTTTACACTAGCAAGTATTGGAATTTTTTTTTGATAGCTTTAACAATATCTCCTAATGTTTCAGCTTTATTCAATGTCTACCAGGGAGGACATGATCTCCTAAGTCTTTTCATGAAACCTAAGCTATTCTTTTACCATCATCTATCATTTTCATAGGAACACCAGGTACATAGAATTTATTTGTTAATGTTCTCTGTTTTCTTTTGTATCTTGGCTGAGATCCTAACTCTTTTTCCTGTAGAAGATTAATAGCTTCATGTACTAGCATATTAGAATTGTTTTGTATTATTTGTACAAACTGCTGCAAAGGACTATTATCTGCATCTGAATTATTCATAGTTAGTATAATGTTTGGGTTTCCTGAAACATCTAGTCTTTCTTTTTGTGGGGCTGTTGCCATCTGTTCAGGGGTAGACAGCGTATTTTAAGTTCCTTTTTCAAGTACTGCACTTCTTGGAAATCTTGTATAAGCTATGAGATAAAGTAAGCATCCAAAAGTGAAACCAAGCCCTCCGAACATCCCCAACCTTTCCAGCTCCCCAGGAGACCTGATGATTCGCCCCCACAAATATCCAGGCTTCCGTCCAGCACCCCTTTTGGCTAATGGGTCATTCTTTAGGGCCTGGAAAAGCCCAGAAGAACCCCCCAGCCGTACAACATGCATGTTTGTCACACAGCGGTCGTAGCCTGCACTGCTGGCGAGGCGGGTGTGGCACTGGGGATGTAGTCCGTCCTGGTAAGGGGGTCATCACAGCAAGGGCTGGAGGAAGCTGAGCAATTTTTTGTTGTTGTTCTGGATATGGAACCCATGACCTGTATATGCATGCAAAGCACACACTTGACTGTTGAGCTGCGCCCACCCTCAGTCCCTCAGCTTCCCGTGACTTTATTGTATGTGTGTGTTCATGTGTTGAGGTACCCTCACATGGGTGTGTCCTCACATAACCAGAGGTTAATGTGGCATCTTCATCTATTGCTTTCCGCTTTTCCCTGCTGCCTGTTAATGTTACTGGTGAGTATGAGCGTGCTTGTGCATGCCATAACACGGTGTGTGTGTGGGCAGAGCAGGGTCATTTTCTCCATCTGCCTCATATGTGTTCTGGAGCTCCCACTCCAGGTCACCAGGCTTCTATACCAAGTACTTCTACCAACTGAGCCTTTAAAGTTTCTATGTATTATTTTGTGTGTATGAGTGTTTTGGCTGCATGTAGTCTAAGCATCATGTGTGTGTGTGTGTGTCTTTTTTTTAGGTTTTTCGAGACAGGGTTTCTCTGTATATCCTTGACTATCCTGGACTCACCTTGTAGACCAGGCTGGCCTTGAACTCACAGAGATCCGCCTGCCTCTGCCTCCCTAGTGCTGGGATTAAAAATGGATGTGCGCCACCACGCCCAGCTAACAAGTATGTTGCTTCTTGAAATTTTGTTTTGTTTTTGTTTTTTGAGACAGGGTTTCTCTGTGTAACAGTTCTGGTAGTCCTGGACTCACTTTGTAGACCAGGCTGGCCTCGAACTCAGATATCCACCTGCCTCTGCCTCCCAAATGCTGGGATTAAAGGCGTGCGCCACCAGGACCAGCTGCTATGTGTGTGTCTCTTATCATGTAGGTCAGAATAGGGCATCAGATCCCTAGGAATTGGAGTTAACAGATGGCTTGGTTGTGAGTTGACATGTGGGTGCTGGAAACAGGACCCAGTGTTCTCACAAGAGCAGCAAGTGTACTTCACCACTGAGCTGTCTCTTCAGTCCCTCCACATTGTTTTTGAGCAGTGTTCCTCACCAGACTGGTGTCTAGCAAGATCTGCCTGTCCTGGCCTCCCTGGCACTGGGATTACGTATGTGCCATGGATCCAGGCTCAGGTCATTATGCTTTCGTGGCAAGCACTTTGCTGACCGAGCCATCTCCATGGCCCCCTGTGTGATGACTCTTGAACTAGGTTCTCTGTTTCCTCAGCTACAGAGCTGTACCTTCCTCAGCTATGCAGTGTGGGTCTGGTTGCTGCTGTCTACAGCAACACACTTCCTTCTGTCTGTTGAGGGGCTGGGAAGGGGCTGACTGGATTATTCCAGTCAGGGTGCTCCCTGCATTAACTCTGCCTTTGCTTCATCTCCAACAGACACCTGGCTTTAGGAGGGCGTCGGGGTCATGTGGCTGCCCTCGATTGGGTGACAAAGAAGCTCATGTGTGAGATCAACGTCATGGAGGCGGTGCGGGACATCCAGTCAGTGTTTCCTCTGTTGGCGGTCGATGGAAGTGGGCCAGCCCGTTACCAACTGGATGATGCTCTGTGGTCCTGTCTCCTATGAAACTCCCTCTCTTTTCTACCCAGCTTTCTCCATTCTGAGGCTCTGCTGGCTGTCGCTCAGAACCGCTGGCTTTACATCTATGACAACCAGGGCATCGAGCTCCATTGTATCCGCCGCTGTGACCGAGTGACTCGGCTTGAATTCCTTCCCTTCCATTTCCTGCTGGCCACTGCTGTGAGTGGTTGAGGAGCAGAGGGCACAGTGGCAGTCCTTGGGCGGACCTTTCTCCTGTAGGACCTGTAGGGTGAAGACAGGAGATCTGGACATCTTGTTTTCTCTCTTTCAGTCAGAAACAGGGTTTCTGACCTACCTGGATGTGTCGGTGGGGAAGATGGTGACAGCTCTGAATGCACGGGCTGGACGGCTCACCATCATGGCTCAGAACCCCTACAACGCTGTTATCCATCTCGGACACAGCAATGGTCAGTTCCTGGATTTTCCTTTTGACACAGGGTCTGCTACCCATCTCAGACTTGTGCTCAGTGAACTGTCCTGACTCAGCGTTCCGCATATGGCCTGGCCGACCTGTTTCTCTTGTACTTCCCTGGGCCTCTACTGATGCGCTAGTACATTTTGTGGTGCTGACGGCTGGACCCAGGGCCTTGTGCTCCACTGAGCTGCACCCAGCCACTCAAGTCCTTGGGAAGTCACGCTCTGCCTCCTTATTTTGAGTCCTATCTTTCCTCCATTTGATAATCTTAGGCTAAAAACAAAAGTGAGAGATGTGGGCTGGGTTTGCATTGTTAACCCGGACTGCCCTCTCCCTTTCAGGCACCGTGTCTTTATGGAGTCCAGCTGTGAAAGAGCCACTGGCAAAGATTCTGTGCCACCGTGGTGGGGTGCGGGCCGTGGCAGTGGATTCTACAGGCATGTAAGTCACTTGTCTGGGGATGAGATGTTGGGCACAGCGGGGCAGAAACACATGGACAGCAGTTACCTTTAGAAGCACAGACTGCATATGTGTCCTCGCGTTGCTGCTGACCACCTCTGTACAGTGGGCATGTTATACATGTGCCATTTTCCTGGTCCTGAAAGGTGTGGATCTAGCTTGGTGGACATCATGTGTCCATCGGAGTTTTGAGGAGCGCTTCCCAGGTGGCATGCTTCGATTCTGTCTTGTCACTCTTGGTGGGTCTGTAACTTGATGCATCCCTCCTGAAGTGCCTTCTTTCCTGTTCCTTTTCACAAAAATTTCCCCAACCTGAACTCAACTCTCCAGCCACATGAAGTAGATTCAGGGATTCATGCTAATGTCCCCAGAGCCTCACCCACCAGAGGGACCCTGCCACCACAGGTGAGAAGAACTCAGAAGAAAATACAAGTCTTGCCTGGCATGGTGGTGCATGCCTTTAGTCCCAGCACTTGGGAGGTAGAGGCAGGTGTATCTCTGTGAGTTCAAGGCCAGCCTGGTCTACAAAGTGAGTCCAGGACAGCCAGGGTTACACAGAGAAACCCTGTCTCCAAAAACCTAAAAAAAAAAGAGAGAGAAGAAAAGAAAATACAAGTCAGAACAGTCATGGAAATATTGGTACTCCCTCAGGGACAGTAACCTCCCACCGCAACCCAGCTAGATGTGAGCTGACATCTTAGATGAGGATGAGGATGAGGCCGTGTGTCCTGGTTGCTAGGCACTGCCGGAATTCTGCGCTGGGATTCCTTAATGCCTGATAACAGCTAAATGAAGGCTTATTGATCTGACATTCTGAAGCTCCACCTCCACCAGTGCCCATATCTGTGTGTGGATGGCGAGTTGTCCGGCTCCATAATTCAAGCTGGCCTGCAACTGTAGCAAGCCTCTTGGCACGCCTCCTGAGTGCTGAGATTATGGGATATGGAATTATGCCACAGTGCCTTCATGTTTGCATTTTGAGCCACACAGTTCCCAAGCTGTTCTGGAGCCAGAAGCATTGATTGCCTGAGTAGCACCTGTGGCACACGCTGTGACCCCAGCATCCAGGAGGCTGAGGCAGGAGGATTGAGGTTCTAGAGCAGCGATACGCACGGGGACTCTGTCTTACAAGCTGACTTTCTCTTTGTGCTCTGGCCCCGAGGTCTGGGGCTTGTTTTGGTGTGTCACACTTTGTTTTTCGAGACAGGGGTTCTCTGTGTACTCTGGGCTGTAGTGAGAATTTTGGAATTTTGGTTTCTTTGGGGAAAAAAAAAGAAGCAGAAATATAAGAATGTGGTTTCATTTTAATCCCAGGTGTGGCGATAAGGGACTGCTTGGGACTGACTGCAGCAGCTGACTGATTGCTTTGTGCTCCAGCAGAGGGGTGGTTTTGCCAGTTGCAGACAGTTTTTGCGACTGTGATGTTTGGAGTTCTGGGAACTTTTCAGAGGGTACATAAATGCTAGAGCCCTGATAGGCAGGGTTGGTGGTGGTTGGTCGTTCAGGGATTTGGTTGCAATTTGTTAGTAGTCCTGCTCAAAGAAGAAACAAGAAATTAGATACAGGGATCTCCCCTCTGTCCTTCTCTCTCTCCTATCTAGTGATGGGGGGGTGGGGGTGGGGGTGTGTGAAACCTGAGGGATAGAGGGTGGGAAAGCAGAAGCCATAAAGTAGCAAAGACATTGGGTTGTCCTGGAACTCACTCTGTAGACCAGGCTGGCCTGGAACTCATAGAGATCCTCCTGCCTCTGCCTCCCAAGTACTGGGATTAAAGGCGTGCGCCACCACTGCCCGGTCGATCAGGGATTTTCTACATTGAACTTCTGCATCATTGCAGCTTTTTTATTTTTATCTTATTTTATTTTTTTTAAACCAAAACAAACCAGAAACAAGGAGGTAGGGGAAGGAAAAGGCCAAAGTTACCAGCTTGCAGAGGCTTTCAAGATGCTGAGACCTTTTGGCTGCCATCATTGTCTTTCTGAACAAGTAATTTGGTTCTGCCCATTCTCCTATGATAGGTTGTCTCTGGAGAGTGGGTTAGCCTATCTCAAGCCTTGTGCCTTTGGCTACAGCTCACCCTGCATGGGCCAGCCTGCAGCTCTCCTGCCCCGGGCTTCATTGCCTGGTCAGCACCATAATCCTGACTGCTCTGGATCTTCAGCCTATCTCTGCTTAGCTTGGGCTCCCCTTAGGCTGATCTCTTCCCCAAGGCTTCCCGGAAGCCTGTATCACATTGACTTGGCTTCTGGAGGCGGAAATGCTTCTTGGGAATGCTCCTGTATGTAGCGAGGCTGCCCACCTGGAACTTACCCACTGGTTCCCATAGTTATGTGTCAGGTCTACCAGAGGATGTAACTGCCTAGGATCTATCTCTCAGTAGTTTCTGGCTTTTATGGCAGAGCGCATGGTTTCACTATGTAGCCCTAGCTGGCTTGTAATTCCCCATGTGGACAAGGCTAGCCTCGAACTCAGAGACCTGCCTGAGTGCTGGGATTAAAGCCACACACCACCATGCCTAGTCCAGTAGCCTTTTTTGTCCTGCTGGGGCTCTACTGGACTCTGTCACCGGATGGGTGCCTCTGCTCAGAGAGTTTTTCAGTCCCTTCCTGGATTCAGGGTCAAGGCTGAAAGACTCCTTGGCCCCTTGGCAAGGCCTCTCACCTTTAGCTCCCCTCTCAGCCTCTGAAATAAACAGCCTAAGCCGGGCAGTGGTGGCGCACGCCTTTAATCCCAGCACTTGGGAGGCAGAGGCAGGCGGATCTTTGCGAGTTCGAGGCCAGCCTGGTCTACAAATTGAGTCCAGGACAGCCAGGGCTACACAGAGAAACCCTGTCTCGAAAAACAAAACAAAAACAAAAAAATAAATTAAAAAAAATAAATAAACAGCCCACTTACTCTTGGGGATTTGGTTAGGCGCGGGGCAGTGCTGAGTTTCCTTGTGTTACTTTGCTACTTTCTAGGAGGTTTTCTTCTTCTTCCTCCTCCTCCTCCTCATCCTCCTCGTCCTCCTCGTCCTCGTCCTCCTTCTTCTTCTTCTTCATTTTTGAAACAGGGTTTCTCTTTGTAACAGCCCTGGCTGTTCTGGAACTCACAGAGATCCGCCTGCCTCTGCCCCTCAGTGCTGGGACTAAAGGTGTGCGCCACCACGCCTGGCTAGGAGGGTTTTCTTAAGAAACATGCTTCACCTGTCCCATCACTGCAGAGAGATGCTGGGTTGATGAGCCTTGGGGCTGACTTCAGTAAACTCACAGCCTTTTTCCTCTTATCGTGTTCCACCAACCCTGAAGACAAACTTCTGCTTTCATGTAGGTCCATTTGGTCTGCTGCTGCAGCTCTGGTCTCCTGCTGAGGAAGGCCTCCCTGGTCTCCTTTTGTTGAGCCACCCTACTGCCCTTCTGAAATACAACGCATGCTTGGGTACAGACTGGCATGTGTTCCGTGACTTGGGGGCAGTGTGGTGCCAGTAGGTTTGGGAGCAGGCACCAGATGTGGGAGTAGGTGTGAGTCCCAGTTCGATGCCCCTCCACCCCCAAACCACAACAGAACCCCAAAAGAAACAGGCCTGACTTAATGTCTGTCTCAGCCATTTCTTAACCCAGATTTTTTTCTCTGGCCTTAAAAACAATGTGGCGCACACCTTTAATCTCAGTCTTTGGGAGGTACAGGCAGGCAGATCTCTGTGAGTTCAGGGCTCCCTAGTGAGACTGTTTCAAAACAAGCAAATAATAAATAATGGGAACATGGAGTGAGTTGTGTGAGGTCCAGCATTTAGTGTGGACAGTGGTTACTAGTCTTTTCCATCACATCCAGATTAGATACTTTGGACTTGGCCACAGGCTCCAGTCAGGCCCCACTGGAGATTAACTGGTCCATCTCCCTCCCACACAGGTGCATGGCCACCTCTGGTCTGGATCATCAGCTGAAGATCTTTGACTTGCGAGGGACATTCCAGCCCCTGAGTGCACGGACCCTGCCTCAGGGTGCAGGGCATCTGGCCTTTTCCCAGCGGGGATTGTTAGTTGCAGGAATGGGTGATGTGGTCAACATATGGGCAGGGCAGAGCAAGGCCAGCCCGCCCTCCCTGGAGCAGCCCTACCTCACGCACCGACTCTCAGGCCATGTGCATGGACTCCAGTTCTGCCCCTTTGAAGATGTGTTGGGGGTGGGCCACAGTGGAGGCATCACCAGCATGCTGGTCCCTGGTGAGTGGGCAGAGAACATGATATGATTGGAAGTGTGGGTGGGTTGGAGACTGCTGGGGAAGGACTGTAGGTCTAGTCAGTCCAGAGTTGCAGGACTAGGTTCAGCTCCATGATCATCCCTTCCTCAGGAGCTGCTGAGCCCAACTTTGATGGTTTGGAGAATAATCCATACAGGAGCCGGAAGCAGCGCCAGGAGTGGGAGGTGAAGGCTCTACTGGAAAAGGTGAGTTTGGGCCTTCTTGGCTTCCATTCCTTTGTGGTGTCACCTCCCTGTGGCTCCTTACCATTCCCTGTCCCATGACACTCTGCAGGTGCCTGCAGAGCTCATTTGTTTGGACCCCCGAGCCCTGGCGGAGGTAGATGTTACCACCTTGGAGCAGCAAAAGAAGGAGCGGATAGAGAGACTGGTATGGAGCTGCCTTCCTGCTCAGCCCTCTCACCCCTGCCTTCCTGCTCAGCGCTCCTCACCCCTGCCTGAGTGTCCAGGCCTCCCCCTGCCTGAGTGTCCAGGACTCACCTCTATGCCCCATCCCATTCTGAAGTGCAGCTCGGTAGGTAGATGCAGCCAGCTAATGGGGACTGCTGCTGACCTCCCTCCCTCCTGTCCCTTGACAGGGCTATGACCCCGATGCCAAGGCTGCCTTCCGACCCAAGGCAAAGCAGAAGGGCCGAAGCTCCACAGCGAGCCTGGTGAAGAGGAAGAGGAAGGTCATGGACCAGGAGCACAGGGTATGTAAGCATGGTGGAGGCCAGGTGCCAGCCTGCACCCCTCTAGCCTTAAGCTGCATCAGCCAGTTTCTGCTCCTTTTGCCCTGGGCTCCATCCCCACTTCTCTGTCCTCAGGACAAAGTCCGGCAGAGCCTTGAGCAGCAGCAGCAGAAGCAAGAGACGGCCAAGCCTACTGGAGGCCGTCTGTCTGCACTGGATAGATTTGTACGATGAGCCAGACAGCATTGGGCCAGATGGCTCAGTGGGCAGAGGTGCTTGATGCCAAACCTGAGTTCAGTTCCCAGAAGACACGTGGCAGAGGAAGAGAATCGCACACAAGTTGTCTTTTTTTATTTGTTTTCTGAGACATGGTTTCTTTGTATTTCCCTGGCTGTCCGGGACTCACTTTATAGACCAGGCTGGCCTCAACTTACAGAGGTCCACCTACCTCTGCCTCCTGAGTGCCACCACCATGCCCGGCCCAAGTTGTCCTTTAATCTTTCCATGTCCACATGGACCAGCGTACATTCAGGGTGGCGTGCACCACACACACACACACACACACACACACAGTGTAAATAAAGCAAAACAAAGATCCTTGGGAAATTGTCCTATGTGTGCCTTGTGTCTCAAATGGGCATGAACACCCAACTCCTTGGGTGTGCATCAAACAAGGTTTTTGAAGTGTCTGGATCATCCTGTAGAACTGTTCTTCCTGTGAGGCTATTATAGACTCAGCTCACTGCCCTGCCTGTCTCTCCCACACCTAACCATTGCCTTGGCCTTTGTGTTGAGTGGACTTTATCCCAAGTGGGTGTCCCAAGGTGGGCTTCCCTGCAGCAGTTTTGGAGCCTCTGGGCTCTCCAGGTGTGCTGGGGTCCTGGTGAAGACACTACTTGATGTGGAGAGACACATTTATTGGGCTCTTATCCCAGCTGGTGAGAACATACAGTCTCCCCTGCACCCCTCCTGTGCCTTATCCCCCCTGGTGACTTGTCTTTGGAGCAGGCCAGGCCCCAAGTCTCCTATCATCCTTGCCGGGTAGCAGCTTCGGAGTCTGCTGGTTTGGGGGCAAAGGTCCCTGAGGTTCCCTCCTTTCCTGTGGTCCCGGGCTTTCAGCTGTTGAGCCAGGCTATGAACCGGCACCTCAAGATACCCAGGAACCGCTGGAACCACGAGCAAAAGGGCTCAGTCCTCTCCCCATTCACTCCGTTCACCAGCTTCCAGATTTCCTGCATTTTCCAGGGATCCACCTTGTGGGATGTCAGCAGGAATTTCCCATAGCAGCACCTATCCGGGGGATAGTGGGAAGCACCAGCCAATTTGACACAGTGTGTGGGTGCAAGGCCCCCTCGCCTTGCGCTTACCCCCACAAAGACATCCTCTACAGGCAGAGGGGGTGCCTGGCTGGCCACCTTCAGAATGAGTTGCACAGCTGAGACGGACAGTACATACCCTGTGCCCGAGGCGTAAGGTGGGAATGGACCCCAGGTTTTCGGCCACAATTCTTCTGACACACGGTGCCGAGACTCTGGTGTCCGAGTGGGGCTCACCCTCCAGTGCACCCGGCCTAGATACAGAAGTGGTACTGCCTGGCCTCTGTGCTCTTCATAGACGGCTGTGGTTTCTCCCTGTGGCTCCTTGCCCTTCTGCCATCGCTCTGAAGGCCCCCCTCTCTGGATCAATTCTGACACCAGCTCTGGGACGTTGACATACACGTCATCATCCGTCTTGAGGATATAGCGGGCCACAGGACAGTATTTGTTCACCCAGTTCAGCCCGCTGAGGGTCTTGAGGGTGAGGTTGCGGTAGGAATCCTGGAAGGAGGCCTGCAAGATATCCTGCTGCACTGCTGACTCCGAGGCCAGGTCGACAGGGGGCTGTCCTACAGGTTCTCCCAGAAGGAAAAGCGTCTGTACCCTGAACCCACGGGCCTCGCGGATGGCGCCCCAAGATCCCCGGATGGCGTTCCTCTGGTTCAGATGGTCTGGGGCTGTGCATACCAGGATGAGCAGGAAAGGAGGAGGTCCGGGGCCACCGCAGGCCTGGGGGTTGGAAATCAAGAGACGGGGCAGGGCCAGGGGCGGCCCAGGGGAGGCTGGGGCGGGCAGCTGGGATGCCAGGGACAGGTTCAGCAGCTCCTCCCACAAGCCGGAGGGCCCAAACAGGGTCCAGATGATCACCAGTAGTAGGACCACCAGGAGGAGGCGCCGGAAGAGGCTGAGGGGCATGGCGAGCCGCAGAGACCTGTGGGCAGAGCTGTTAGGAGCGCTGGGAGCACCGTTGCTGCTGCGGCAGAAGCGCGGAGGCAGCGGGCCCTGGCGCATTCTCTCTTCCCTGTTTCCCGGCCAGCACGCCAAGCTCGAGTCCATTGAGCCCCTCCCCCAACGTCTTCCCGTCATGCCATTTTACGCCGGAAGCCGACAGGCAGCCTGCATCCCACCCTTGGCCCAGCCCTTCCCCTCATCTGTTCCTGTAGTAAAGCTTGTGGGGCACCAATGCTCCCGTTTTGCCCACTCAGGACCTCTAAGCAGCCAACATCTAATAACTCACCGGAGCAGCATCAACCGCCCTGCACCCCAACCGCAGGATATCCTGTTGAAACCTGCCTGAGCTC
Organism: Lophiomys imhausi; assembly: GCA_907164525.1. NCBI lineage: Eukaryota > Metazoa > Chordata > Mammalia > Rodentia > Muridae > Lophiomys > Lophiomys imhausi. The sequence continues at coordinate 2,488,875 of CAJQZJ010000247.1, read as the reverse complement.
CCCCTTGAGGTTACCAACACTGGTGGCCGCACCTCTCACAGTGGCTTACAGTGCTCCGCCCAGACGGGTTGCCTTAAAGGGCGGTGAGGGGCACATTCCATGTCAACTGATTTTTCTGTGAAAGGGAGGCTTAAATAGCAGTGGGGCTGGAAAGGCAAGGAACAGCACCCAACTGCTCCCCAATCAGGAACTAGATCCGGGTTAAAAGCTCAGCTGGCATTCGGGAGGCAGAGGCATGTGTATTTCTTAGTTCCAGGTCAGCCAGGGCTAGGGAATACACAGTCTCCACTCAAACAGTTGTGTGCGGGAGGGAACCTAAACTCCCAGGTTCCATTCAGCAACACCAAAAGCACTGCTCTGAGAGGGGACCACGTCCAGCCCGTAACTACCGGGCTCCGCACCTTTGCAGTTTTCCCTATCACTGCAGCCAGATGGAAAACAGAGACTGAGGTCATAGGTATATAAACTATTTATTAACAGCAAAGGCCCAGAGACTCATTTCTTCTTGGACACACCCACAGTACGGCCCCGGCGGCCAGTGGTCTTGGTGTGTTGACCTCGGACACGAAGGCTGCAGAAGGAAAACAAGTCACAGGTCACACAGCAGCAGAGGCGGAAACAGGCAGACAGCACCATGCAGCCCACTCCAGAGCAAGCAGGCGACGCCCCACCCACTCACCCCCAAAAGTGGCGCAGCCCCCTGTGGGCTCTGATCTTCTTCAGTCGCTCCAGGTCCTCACGCAGCTTGTTGTCTAGACCATTGGCCAGAACCTGGGTTTGGAGACAGGGATGCCAGGTAGGAGTCTCCCCCCATGTACAGTCACAAAGGACACTCCTGCGCCTGCCCACATACCTGGCTGTACTTCCCATCCTTCACATCCTTCTGTCTGTTCAGGAACCAGTCTGGGATCTTGTACTGCCTGGGATTCTGCATGATGGTGATGACCCGCTCCACCTCGTCCTCCGTGAGCTCCCCAGCCCTCTTGGTGAGGTCAATGTCTGCTTTCCTCAGCACCACATGAGCGTATCTCCGCCCCACGCCCTGATTGTGACAAGTTTCGCAATGAGGTTCAGACTCTGCCTTTTCTCTTTACTACTCAGAAAGCAGACTGGCTGTGGTGGATTCACCTGTCATCCCAGCACTCAGGGGAACAAGCAGGATTAGAGTTTGTGGCCAGCCTGAGCTACCCACATGAGATCCCGTGTTAATCAATCCCACAACGGGAATCCTATACTCTCTCAGATCACCCTTCCAAACACAAAGCCCAGCTATTTATCAGAAAGGGACACTGTTCAGGACACACTGGATCAGTAACAAGTTCATTCCACAGAAGCAGCAGTTTCCTCTGGCTTCATGCATGTAGGTTTTACATCATTTAGAATGAAAGGCCTGCTTTTTCACACCAATGGAAGAAAACCAGGACCTTTTATGCTGACCAAGGATTGGGATGAGGGATGCAGCTCAGGGCACATAGTCGTCATAAAAACACCAGTGTACAGAGCCACAATCAAGACTTGAAGTCAGTGTCCAGTAGTCAACTCCAACCGAAGGGGACAGTGGGCTGGATAAAGTGTTCCTGGAATGTTTAGGGTTATTTGAACCCCCAAAGTGGGCGAAACTCCGCCCAACCCTGACTTCCAGAATCATAAAGAAAAAAAATGCTGTCTAGGAGCTGGAAAGATGGCTGTGTACTCGCTGCTCTTCTAGCAGCAAAGCCTCTAACTCCCAAGTAGTGGTAATCTAAGCCTTCTTTGGCCCCCACAAACACAGCACATATGTGCAGCCAGACACGGAGACAAAACACGCACACAATCACCTGCCTCAGTCCTCACAGTATTATTTTCTGGTTTTTTTTCTCCAGAATTTCTGTGTAGCCCTGTCATGGACTCACTTTGTAGACCAGGCTGGCCTTGAACTCGGAAACCTGCCTGCTTCTACCTGGGATTAAAGGCGTGCACCACCTTGCCCAGCTCACAACTGACACTTATAGATATCTGTGAACTGCCACTGAGTGCTGGGATTTGAACCTTTGGAATGGTCTTAACCACTGAACCATCTTCTCAAGCCCTACAACACTTTTTCTTGTGAGACTTTTGCTGTCAAGGCTGTGTTTGAAGGTGTCTGATGCCAGGTTCGTTATGGTGATAGGCAAGAGAACTTTATGGTTCAAGACCAGCCTCGGCTACACAGTGGGACCCCATCTCAACAAAATACGTGGCACTATGCCCAGCTTGCTTTATTTTAAAGCACTTACCCGTATTATAAAGAATGGACTTGGTATTTACAGCAATTTAGAAGGACTAGGATTCTGAGAACCTAGAAAGGGCAGTTGACACTTTCTAGAGTACCATGGCACATAATCTCCACCCTTTCTCGGTCGGTTTGCACTATAGACCAGGCTGGCCTCCAAAGAGATCTACTTGCCTCTGCCTCCCAACTGCTGGAATTAAAGGTGTGTGCCACCACCGACACACTCAAATGTTACTTATCATGGATCTTTACCCTCTCCCACATGATCAATAACCCTCAGTACCCAGACTCTCCAGACACTGCACGGACCCCTAGTGCCTCAACACACCCTGTCTGGGTTGTAAGTGGACTGTACTTATCTCCCAATGAACGTCAGCAAGATGTTCCAGCTTGGAAAGGCACATCACATGTAGCAAACATCACCCAGGCCCTTCAATCACCCAGACACGGCATTCACTCTGCCCTCCCAACTACCTTCCAGTCATTCTGTTTCTCTAAGTGCAGTTTTCTTTTTTTTTAAATGAAGTAAAGCGCTGGAGAGATGGCTCAGCGGTTAAGAGCACTGGCTGCTCTTTCAAAGGACCCGGGTTCTAATCCCAGCACCCACATGGCAGGCAGTTAACAGCTGTAAGGGCCGGGAATAGTGGTGCAAGCCTTTAATCCCAACACTTGGAGGCAGAGGCTGGCAGATCTCTGAGTTCAAGAACAGCCTGGTCTACAAAAGTGAGTCCAGGACAGCCAGGGCTTGGTACAGAGAAACCCTGTCCCTAAAAACCAAAAAGTAGGAATCCATACATTTAAGCTACCCAAGCTTCCATTACTCTACCCATTCTATAACACCTCACCAGTTTTCCTTACGCTGCTCAGTACCTCCCAGTCTGCCACCTCACGAGAACCCACAAGGAGTATGTATACATGGAGGCCGGCAATGCTTTTTATTCTCAAAATTGCCATAAAATGATAAAATGAACCATGTCCCTATCTAGAAGACTTTTAACTCTGCAAAGATAAACATTCATGCTTCCATCCACCATTTGATTTTCTGCAATAAACCGAAGACAATGTGTTGGCTTCTCTTTCAACTAGAATAAAGGCTACCATCCCCTTCTGGCATCTGTGACTATGTTCTGTAGGCCACCCCCAACCATCACTGCTGTGTCTAATCACATTTCAAGAGGTATGCTAAATAGAAATTCCACCCAAGGGCTGCTTACTGCAGGCAGAGAACATTCTGGGATTGTCGAGGGAAACTTCAGCATCCCGGGGTAGGAGCATACTCAGGCCTCGGTTCCCCAGGTGAAATGCTTTGGTCTAACCTTAGATCATCTTCAGGCTTCTATTACTTTTTGTTACCTGCTTCTTTAACCGTCTCTCCTTTCCTAACCCCGCAAGACTTGGCTCTCTTGATTCTCTTCCCCCACCACTTTTACCTTAATGGCAGTGATGGCAAAGGCTATTTTCCGCCGCCCATCGATGTTGGTGTTGAGTACTCGCAAAATGTGCTGGAACTTCTCAGGGATCACTAGAGACTGAAAGAACACGGGGAGTCATCAGACAGAGGTTAACTACCAAACCAGAAAAGTCGCTGAGGGGGAGCCCCTCCTCTGCCACAACTCCTCAGTGCTCATCACAAACGCCTAACGCTCAAGAGCAGGAAAATGCAACCTTTGACATGAAGGTCTACGACGGCCGGGGCATAAAGTACCCTGAGCAGGGGAGGCGGGAGGTCCCCACACAAAGCCACGCTACTAGCAACTTTCGTATGTCGTGGGAGAAGGACCCTTCCTCGGGACCCTGCTTCCCGGAATTTCACGTCTTAGGTCCGCCCCTCCCGGATCGCACTCCATCGCTTCGCGGAGAGTTGCAGGACCCGCGGCACAGGGCATTCTCTGAGCCCTGACGGAAAACTCTCCCTGCCCTGGCTCCGATGTCGCCGGATCTCGGGACGAATTCCGCTCTTACCATGGCGGCAGCACAAGCAACAACGTGTGGGCCTCCTGTGGAAGAGAGAGCGGAAGTGACGTATGCGTCTTATATACCATCCGGGAGGAAGGGGCGGAACTATAGAGGGAGCGCTTCCGGAAACTGCTTCTCTCCCCGCCCCTCAGCGTGGAGTCAAATTGAGACAGTTTGAATTGGGGGGGTCATAACATCCGGTTCGGTCGTCTTTGCCGTCGTAAGGTTGCTGTGCGTGCGAGCCGCTACGGTTCCGAAGCAGGATTGTGTTCGAAACCTCCACCTTCCCGTTTGCACTTGACCGAAGTGATCAAAGCCTAACAGGAGAGACTGGAGCCAATCAATCACTTTAGCTAAAATACCTAGGAACTTTTTTTTTTTTTTGCGCCTTACAAGACATTCTGGGACTTGTGGTTTTGCCTCGGGAAGCGGACTCTCTGAAACTGACAGCTACCGGAAGTGAGGCTGCGGGGGAATGGCAGCCGCAGCGACCATGGCGGCTGCTGCTCGGGAGCTCGTGTTGCGGGCTGGAGCCTCGGATATGGAGGAGGAGGAGGGCCCGCTGGTGAGAGCACGGGACTGTTTGTCCTCCGGAGTGTCGTCAGGTCTTCCCTCCCAGGAAGACGTAGGCCGGGTTCAAACACAAGGATCGGAGCCCTCCTGCTATCGGTGATGCTGACCGAGTCTTCGTAGGGACCAGAGTGGCTGAAACTCAAGTCCCAGGGACACAGTGTCAGCTTCCTATTCACGCTAGGAAAAACAAAAAAAAGTTTTGTAGTGGAAAAGTGAATATAATGTAAAATATTAAGAAACGTGGCCTCTGGAACCTGATTGTTTGGGTCCCACTTCCAGCCCCACCACCTGTATGCTATGTTGTGTTTTCAGTGCCTTTGCTTCTCTCACGTGTGAAATGGAGAGGTTATTAGGACCTACTTTATAGGATTACCCGAATGAACATGTGTAACGGTGCACCTGACCCCCAGGTAAACACTGTGTAAGCTGACAATTTTAGCATCTGCAACTCCCTAAAGGTGTGAGGTAGAACATCCGAGACAGCAGGAGACTGAGTTCCTAAATTCAAAGGCAAGTTTGACTAATCCTAATTTTTCTCATTTGGACATCTCCAGTGACTCCATCAGTTGCCTAATATTGTGATATATTTTCTACTCATTAGCCCAGAAAAGTAGATTTGAATACATCAGAATCTTTCATCCGCTTACCATGGCTCCCGTGAAAAAGGACCCCTTCACCTCACTTGCAGGATTAGGGATATCTTGTTGGATTTTGTTTCCAGCGTCTCTTTCTGTATCCCACATTCACTAATCTGTCCCTCTTCAGGGAGGTGGTTCTGGACTCCAAGAGCCCCTGCAACTTGGGGAGTTGGATATCACCTCTGATGAATTCATCCTGGATGAAGTGGATGGTAAGTGGTGGCTTGGGGTGGAGTCAAAGTAGCCCGCTTTATCCTTAGGAATATATTATATGACCTGCAGTAGATGACTCCCCATACCAACTCCTGCGTCTATTTTTTTAAATGTATGTGTAAAGTTTAATCTGTGAATTTCATCTGGAAGGTTTCTGATTTAGTCTCAGTAAGAAATGAACAGGAAGAGTAGAATAATTATAGCTATTCACTCTGATAAAACTGCTGCGGCACTTATTTTGCTCTTTGGGACTGTTATTAAGTAAAGATGAGGTTGTCTGAATATAAACGTGCAGATAGCCAATCTGACAACCAAGACTGCTACCGAGTGATTAGCAGGCTGTTACCACACACACCATAGGTTCATCCAGCAAAGTAGATTCATATCCTGGGCTGGGTGAGAGGCCCTTCAGCTTCTTGGGGTGCCATACGTTTTAGTACTTACAAGCCATGTTCTAGAACTTTCCATTTAATACTTTTGGTCCTTGATTGACTAGACTATGAGGAACTGAAACAGCAGAAACGCAAACTGTCCAAAGGGACTGTTCCTGTAACTGGAGAGGATGGGGGCTGCGAGGGAAGGGGACATTGGTGTGCAAATGCTCAATGTGGGCATAGGGAGGTGTGGAGCTGGACCCTAATGATGAACTTCCCTTTCCAGTCCACATCCAGGCAAATCTGGAGGACGAGTTGGTGAAGGAAGCTCTCAAAACGGTGAGGCTGTCACTCTGCTGCTCTGCCCCCTTACCCTGACTCTTTATCCTTTGTCACCTGGTGTCTCCCCTCCAGCCCATCATGGAGTCTGTTCTACTGTCCTTTCACTGTGGCTTCTTCCCAAATTCTCATTGTCAACTCCCCAGGGTGTGGATCTTCGACACTACTCAAAGCAGGTAGAGGTGGAGCTGCAGCAGATTGAGCAGAAATCGATCCGGGACTGTATCCTCCAGTGGAGGGAGAGGATGGTGTTATTGACATGGAGTGTTGGGAGGCGTGACACAGGTGCCCCATGGGGATGGCATCTCTCAAAGGATTCTCTCCATTTGGCGAGAATCTGGGGGGAGGGAATGCAGATCTGTGGAGCTCTGTGTTCATTGTGAAGCCCTTGACTTTGTGGTCAGATATCCAAGAGAGTGAAAACATAGCATCTCTGCACAACCAGATCACAGCCTGCGACGCTGTCCTGGAGGTCGGTGGCCCTCGCCTGTGGGCCCAACTCTGAACCCATAATGCCATCTTTTGCTTTCTCTATGTCTGTACTTTTTGTCCCCTGGGGCAAGTGAAGCTCTCCCATGCCCTTGGGCTGCGGGATACTGGGCTATTCACTCAGAGACTTGGGTGGCACACTTCTCCCCGTCAGCCCTGTGGCATGCCCACAGTGTTTCTGCCCTCCCCACAGCGCATGGAGCAGATGCTGGGAGCTTTTCAGAGCGACCTCAGCTCCATCAGCTCTGAGATCCGGACCCTACAGGAGCAGTCGGGAGCCATGAACATCCGACTTCGGAACCGACAAGCAGTTCGGGGGAAACTTGGGGAACTTGTAGATGGGCTCGTGGTGCCCTCTACTCTGGTCACGTGAGTTATTGATTTGAAGGGTCGTAATGTCCAGAGCGGGGGGATGGGCTGGGTTACCTACCTAATTACAACACGGTCTGTTGTCAAGTACCGTCAAGAAAGCAGGTGTTCTGGCTCATACCTGGAATCACATGCTTGGGAGGTTGAGACAGGAGGATTGCTGCAAGTAGACCAGCCTGGACTAGAGAGTGGGATCTTGTTAAAAAAAAAAAAAAGGTACATTATAAAAATTAATGGATGTGTTAATAACTCGTAACCCTGCTTTAGCCACCACAGATAGCACATAGCTTAGGTGTGATCCAAGGCCATGTGGGGAGGTGGGGCTCAGGAGCTGAAAACTTTGCACATGTGTCATGAAGATATGTGACTATGGGGAAAGGTAGTAATGACACATGAGGTGTGAGGGGAGTGGTTTGGGTCTGTTTCAGGGCTTTGAGTCTCCCTTCTAACCACCCCCATGCTTCCTTGCTCCTCAGAGCAATTCTGGAAGCTCCAGTGACCGAGCCCCGGTTCCTGGAGCAGCTGCAGGAGCTGGATGCCAAGGCAGCTGCAGTCAGAGAGCAGGAGGCCAGAGGTACAGCTGCTTGTGCAGACGTCAGAGGCGTGCTTGACCGGCTCCGGGTCAAGGTGGGGGACTATGTAGAATCCGCTTCCCAAGAACCTCACCCTGTCTCCCTCTGTGTAGTGTGTTGTTGGTCCTCTGGCTTCCCCCAAAATCTGAAGAGGCTTGAGATGTGGCTCGGTTGGTAGAGTGCTTGCTTATCACACATGGAGCCCCAGATTCCATCCCCAGTACTGAGGACGTTGGCATGATGGCACATGTCTGTTGTCCTAACACTCAGGAGGCGGAAGAAGAAAGATCAGAAGTTCAGTTGTCTGCTACATAGGAAGTTTGGGGCCAGCCTTTGATACATGAGAGCCTGTCTCAAAAACAAACAGTGCTCACTTTGGCAGCTTAGCTCCTAAAATTAGAATGATACAGAGAAGATTAGCATGGCCACTGTGTGAGTAAGGGGTGACACCCTGATTTCATAAAGCATTCCATATTTAACAAAAAGAAAAAGAATAAACCTGAAAAATAAGGCATCCACAGTTTTAGCCCCAGTACTCAGGAGGCAGAGGCAGGCAGACCCTGTGAGTTCCAGGCCAGCCAGGGCTGCACAGAGAGACCCTGTCTCAAACACCAAAACACAATTGAAGGAGTGTCTTCCCTTCTCTTTTACCTTCACATCTGTCACCTCCCTCCCTTCCTTCCACACAGTGAAAGCCTGCAGCCTCACAGCCTGTTTGTTCCCACATCTAGGCAGTGACGAAGATCCGTGAGTTCATTCTCCAGAAGATTTACTCCTTCAGAAAGCCGATGACCAACTATCAGATCCCGCAGACGGCCCTGCTGAAGTACAGGTTGCTACCCCAGCAAGGGCACAGGGTGGCCTTCAAGCTTTTCAAAAGTCCAGCATGGGCATCGGGGTGTCTGACATGCCCTGGTCCTTCCAGATTTTTCTACCAGTTCTTGCTGGGCAACGAGCGAGCTACAGCCAAGGAGATCAGGGATGAGTATGTAGAGACGCTGAGCAAGATCTACCTGTCTTACTACCGCTCTTACTTGGGGCGGCTCATGAAAGTTCAGGTGAGCCAGGCAGGGAGAGGCGTCCCTAGGTACGTGGCTGGGAGGAGGGACAGAGTTCCCCACCTGCTGGTGGTGGGAAGCATGTTCAGGTCTCTGTTACTCTCTCTAGTATGAGGAAGTTGCTGAGAAAGACGATCTAATGGGTGTGGAAGACACAGCAAAGAAAGATATCCTGGAGAAGGGAGCCTCTCGCCAGGCTCATGGCGGGGGTGTCGGCCTTCAGCCCACAGGGCTGCTTCTTACCCTTCCTGTGGTGCAGAACCTTTGAGGACCGGAAAGCGAGAGCTTCCTCTCCAAGAGGCACACAGAATTCTGACAGTGTTTCGCATTGGTTTTAGAGGGTTTGTAAGATCTCGAGGCCCAGTACAGGTGTCAGGTGAAGCAAGGCTTTGGTTCTGGAAGGGGGTGTCCATTCTTTATTTAGCTTCCTGGGCTCATCAGACTTGTTGGGCCTGGGGTGCTCAGTCTCGTTATTTTCCCTGACTCTGATGCTGTTCACGATTCTTCTCGAAGCCGTCCCTCCGAAGCAAGAACACCATCTTTACTTTGGGCACCCGAGGTGCCGTCATCTCCCCCACTGAACTTGAGGCCCCCATCCTGGTGCCCCATACTGCCCAGCGTGGAGAGCAGAGGGTATGACGAGGCTACCTCTCCATGGCCAGGGATCAATCCCCTAAGGTGTCAGAGTGGACTTTGGGGGCACCCGGCCTGCTGCGATGTGGGTGGGCTGGGAGCCATGGACTTAGGGGCACACAGAGGGAGACTGGCTGTGGGGTGACTGGTGAGGAGGCAACAGTTGAAGCGGATGTGGGAGCAGCCAGTGGGGAGGGTGTTCTTGTCCTGCGACCCCTCTTCAGTGCCTGCTCAGAGAGCTCCTCACTGCCTGGAGGTTGGGTGTGGGGTCTTCTGAGCTCTCATTACTAAGATACGCTGTGTCTCCATATGCAGGCTCAGTGTCGGATCCATGCCTTCTGTGTCTTTGTCCCCATAGTATCCCTTCGAAGCTCTCTTCCGCAGCCAGCACTATGCCCTCCTTGACAATTCTTGCCGTGAATATCTTTTCATCTGTGAATTTTTTGTCGTGTCTGGCCCAGCTGCACATGACTTATTCCACGCTGTCATGGGCCGCACACTCACCATGACGCTGGTAAGCCTCCAAATTCTGTGCTTTTGCCCTCTGTTCTCAGACCTCATCAACCTCTAGTGGGGTCACGTGACATTATTGAGAGCAGGAGTGTCCCAGTGTAAAATGGTAAATTTTAAAATGAGTGTAAAAGAGTCATGTTAAAGAGTCAAAGACTCACAACACGACCCCTTAGGAAACCCTCAGAACTCTGGTCCCCTGGTCGCTTCTGTGCTTTTCCATGAGCAGACAGCAACACCTGAAAAATGAGCGTCCTCTAAATCCTGGCCCTTTAACTCCTGTCCCAAGCTCAGCCCTGTCTTCTGCTGTGAGCTAGTGAGGAGGTCAGGGGCCTGTGGACAGGGAAGGAGGTAGAGTCTTTGGTTAGGGCCTTGTCCCCAAAGAAATGTACATCCCTTTGCTACGGCAACTGGAACAACAAGCTAACACTCAATTGTCTGCCTGTTGCTGTACCACAGAAACACCTGGAGTCCTACCTGGCAGACTGCTACGACGCCATTGCAGTTTTTCTCTGTATCCACATTGTTCTCCGATTCCGCAACATTGCAGCCAAGAGGGATGTCCCAGCTCTCGACAGGTCACTGGGCTCTGGTCTTCGGTGCCTGGAGGCTTTCAGCTTTTTATCTTACACAGACACTCCTCCCTGACTCCAGGCTCTTCCTCAGCCGATAATCCTTCACCCTCGTTCCCATTTGTGTGCCCCAGGGGCAGCATTGGTGTCATGCACACCCACCCTCCGTTCCCCTGAAGGGTGCTGTACTTCCAGGGCCTGCCAGCACCCAGGCCAGCTGACCTGACTCTGCTTGAGCCTGCAGGTACTGGGAGCAGGTGCTAGCCTTGCTGTGGCCTCGTTTTGAGCTGATCCTGGAGATGAACGTCCAGAGTGTCCGCAGCACTGACCCCCAGCGCCTTGGGGGGCTGGACACTCGGCCCCACTATGTGAGGGCGGGTGAGGGTAACAAGGGGATCTGTGGTCACACTCATGGCTAGTTGGACAGTGCTGAAGGAGGGGCTGGGGACAGGAGTTGCAGAGGCAGCTGGGGGTCGTGTGTGCCAGGCAGGCTGGAGTGAGCTTTCCCTCCCTGTCCTAGATCACTCGCCGCTATGCCGAGTTCTCCTCTGCGCTTGTCAGCATCAACCAGACCATCCCCAATGAGCGCACGATGCAGCTGCTGGGACAGCTCCAGGTGGGGTGCGTGGGACAGACTTTCCAGCACCGGGAGCAGCCTTGTGACCTGGCTCTCTCATCGGCCGCTTGTTTGGCTTTTGCAGGTGGAGGTGGAGAATTTTGTCCTGCGAGTGGCTGCAGAGTTCTCCTCCAGGAAGGAGCAGCTCGTGTTCCTGATCAACAATTATGACATGATGCTGGGTGTGCTAATGGTAAGGCTGCTCCTCCCACGGGGCATCCCTGCAGCTTGTCAGCTCTCCAAGAGCTCTGGATCCTGGCAGTGTCTGCAGTGTGGGGTTCAGGGGAGGTCCTGGTGCAAAGGCTGTTCCCAGGTTCCTCATGCAGTTTGTCTTCCTTAGGAGCGGGCTGCTGACGATAGCAAAGAGGTGGAGAGTTTCCAGCAGCTGCTCAATGCTCGGACACAGGTAGGGCCTGGGTGTGGCAGGAAGACCTGGTGCTGTTGGACTGATATCAGTTTACGGAGTCATTGTTACAACCCACTGCCTTGTTGGTAGTCTGTTTCATTTAATCTTTTATGATATTAATAACTTAAAAGCAAAATAAAACTATAGCTATATATGTGTGTGTGTGCACATGCCAAAACAACCAGTTCTGCATTGCAGGGGATTGTGTGTACTTATGTGCATGCTTGTGTGTGCATATGTGTTTGTACGCCTGTGTAGAAAAAAAATGGCTAAATAAATTGTTAGTATTTATTACATTTAATTGGTATGGCGGTGTTAATCCTTAACCTGCCATTATAAATGAACACACACAGATACCGGATGGATTTTAACAAGCCTTGGCCTGAATTGTGCAATCGTAGCCATCTAAGCTAGCTCATAATTCTATTACCCTAATATGACTTCATATATACACACGTCCCTTTGGACTTTTATTCTCCACACTATGCTGGTGTTCCAGGGCCCGTGGAATGATCTTTAATCTACCCCATAGTGTGTGTCCTTCCTGTCTGCTCCTGGCTTCTCTTTGGAGGCTTCTTCTATTGTGTTGGCATTATGGGCGTGTGCCATGCCTCTGTGTGTGTGTGCGTGAGTGTGTGCGTGTGCGTGTGAGTGTGTGTGTGTATGTGTGCCATGCCTGTGTGTGTGTGCGCGCGCGTGTGTGTGCACGTGTGTGTGTGTGTGTGTGTGTGTGTGTGTGTGTGTGTGTGTGCAAGTTCAAGAAGGCACGTGTGTGAAGCATATGGAGGTCAGAGGTCACCACTTCAAGGAGTGGGCTCCTTCCTTCTTCCACCTTGTGTTCTGGGGACCAGTGACAAGCACTGTTCCTTGATGAGCCAGCTCATGGGCTCTTGGTTGTGGAAGGAAATCCTTGGGGGCATCCCTTGCACCTTGCAAGATCACCATGGAAAAGTGCAAGGCTCACAGAGGCTGGCTGCTCGGTGGGGTGTCACTGCCACATTGTCCTCACAGTTTTTGGTGGGTGGGGGTCCTTTGTTCCCAGGACTCCTGACTCTGTGTTCAGGCTTGCACTTCTCTCTAGGAATTCATTGAAGAGTTGCTGTCTCCCCCATTTGGGGGTCTGGTGGCATTTGTGAAGGAGGCTGAAGCTTTGATTGAGCGTGGACAAGCTGAGCGACTTCGAGGGGAAGAAGGTAGGAGGATGTTGTCATGGGACTGTGGGAAGGTGAGTTAGAAAAGACAGTGGGTGTGGGGGCAAGGGCAGGCAGCACCACAGGGAAGACTTGGCTGGAAGAGAACCAGGAAAGCCAGGCTTGATTGTGAGCGTGCTGTGCCCTGGGCAGGCCTTGCTGGGAAAGGATGGTCAGCAGGCCTGACTGCTCCCTGACACCCCCTTTCCTGTGGCCGTCAGCCCGAGTCACTCAGCTGATCCGTGGCTTTGGTAGTTCCTGGAAGGCATCAGTGGAGTCCCTGAGTCAGGATGTCATGCGGAGTTTCACCAACTTTCGAAACGGAACCAGCATCATCCAGGTGACCTGCCACTCAATGCCCTTTGCCCGTGTCCCATGGTTGACTGTTTTCATGCTCTTTCCTCGGGCTCTGTGTCACATGAACACCCTGATGGTCAACAACCAGCTGTGCCTGAGACTGCTGAAGCTCTGACGGTGCTGTCACCGTCAGGCTGACCCCACGTCTCTCTGTGCAGGGGGCGCTCACCCAGCTGATCCAGCTCTACCATCGCTTTCACCGGGTGCTGTCCCAGCCTCAGCTGCGGGCGCTTCCGGCCAGGGCCGAGCTCATCAACATCCACCACCTCATGGTGGAGCTCAAGAAACACAAGCCCAACTTCTGATGCAGATCCACCAGGACCTTAAGCTCCCATGGATTCTGTGCCACACACTTTCACCTGGGTCCCCTTCCCGTTCCTAGTGTGTCCTTGGCTTCCACACTCCTCACCCAGACTCCCTATTGCCAGGACTCTGCCCAGCAGTGTGCCCAAGGCCACTTCTCCCTGGGCTTCTGAGGTGACCTTCCTGTCCCCAGTCCTGTCACCTCCTCCACTGTTCATTCACAGCCTGTGAGCTTCCCCTGCCTCAGTCTCTGTCTGACTCTAAGCTCTTTGGGCAGAGCAGCATTGGCCACCCCCTTCCTGCAGCTTGCTGATCTGCGGCCTCTGCTGGAACAGGAACCTGTCACCTCCTGGCTGGTGACTCTCAGTTCGTCTATAGGCAATAATAAGTACTTCAAGTGCTGGGACCTTTTCCTGTCCTCTGTCCTGGGGTCTTGGACATCCCCAGAATCTCTTCACTGTAGACCTATCCAGGTCCCAGCCTGGTGGGCATCAGGAGAAGGTGGGGTGGTGACCTCTGCTCTGTTGCTGCTTCCAGCCCTAGGAGTGGCCAAGTTACTCAGGAGGGGACTATTGTAGCTCTCCAGAAAGGCTTCACATGTCACAAGGCCTGGGAACCTGGACAGCTTTGAGCACTGTCCTGAGGGCTGTCAGGGGAAAAGTTCACACTGACACTCATTGTGTCTGTCTCAGCCCCAAGTGGCTGCAGCACCTGCCCCCATACACTGGCTCTAAAATACATTTTGTCATTTACATTTGACCAGACCCTTCCTGCTGCCCCACCTGTGTGCTGAGTTTGAAGACTCTAGACCAGGGGTTCTCAACCTTCCTAATGCTGTGTGACCCTTTAATACAGTTCCTCATGTTGTGGTGATCCCCCAAGAATAAAATTATTTTTCTTGCTACTTCATATGTAATTTTGCTACTCTGAATTGTAACATAAAGATCTGTGTTTTCGCCAGGCGGTGGTGGTGCACGCCTTTAATCCCAGCACTTGGGAGGTAGAGGCAGGTGGATCTTTGCGAGTTCGAGGCCAGCCTGGTCTACAAAGCGAGTCCAGGACAGCCAGAGCTGTTAAACAGAGAAACCCTGTCTCGAAAAACCAAAAAAACAAAAACAAAAAAACAAAACCAAGATCTGTGTTTTCTGACGGTCTCAGTTGACCCCTGTGAGAGGGTCTTTTGACACCAAAGGGGTCATTACCCACAGGTTCTAGAGTGAAGGATCAACCTTGACCAAGTTTTATTTTTTTCTTTGAGATAACATTTCTCTGTGTAGCCCTGGTTGTCCTGCAACTCACTCTGTAGACCAGGCTGGTCTTGAATTCAAAGATTCTCTTGCCTCTGCCTTGCTGGGATTAAAGGTTTATAGACTTGTAATTCTGGCTAACTGAGAGACTGAGGCATTCGTTGAATGGAAATCTGCTGGGGTTACAGAATAAGCTCTGGGCCAGCCTGGACCATGTCTTAAAAGTGAAGGCCAGGATGTAGCTCAGTGGCAGAAAGCTTGCAAGCCATCAAGCAGTCCCTAGGTCCCGTCTACAATGTGGAGAAATTTCAGGTGAAAGATGCTATGCAGAAAAAAAAAAAGTAATTCGAGGTTATTTCCTCCACACCATTCACTCCCCAGGTCCTTGGCCAGTGGGGTCTTTGAGCCCATGCACCCACGGCCCTGGCATGTTGAAGCAGAGAAGGGAAAGGAAGGAAGACAGACTCTGAAAGCTGCCCTCGATTGCATGTGTGTGGTAACAGTTTATTAAAACCAATTGTGAGAACGTTTTTGTTTAATCCCAGGTGGGCTGCTTAAGACACAGATATAGTCTTGTGAGCTAGCAGGAGCGTGGCTTAACCAGATGAGGAATGAAAAGCCCTCAGAGCCCCAAGGAGAAAAAGGAGGCTCTACAAGGGAGGAGGAAAAAAAAAAAAGCCAGAGACCTGAGAAGAAGGGGGCTACAGGGAGAAAAGAGAGAAGGAACTCCACAAAGAAGTAAGCTCCAAAAAGAAAGAAAAAAGAATGGGCTTTACAAAGAAGTAAGAGTAAAGAGGCTCCACAGAGAAGTAGGAGAAAAGGGGCTACAAAGAAGAAAGAGGTTGCTGCTCTCCCAATTGCTGGTGCTCCCCCAAACTGCTGCTTGTTCTTCCTGCTGCTGTCTCCTGGTTTGCTAGTCTCCTGGTTCGCTGATTTGCTGGACTTCTAACAACACTGGTATTACTCCCAAAGAATCCAACAACCCTAATCAGCAGGAAGTAGCCTAAAGAGAACTAACTATAGCTGCCGGGTGTGGTGGTGCACACCTTTATCCCAGCACCCGGGAGGCAGAGGCAGACGGATCTCTGTGAGTTCAAGGCCAGCCTGGTCTACAAAGTGAGTCCAGGACAGTCAGGGCTGTTATACAGAGAAACTCTGTCTCAAAAAAAAAAAAAAAAAGAACTATAGTCCCTTTCACCTTTAACTTTTCTCTCCCACTATGGTTGGGGGGGCTGAAGGGAATGAGGGGTGGAAGGGAGGTAGAGGTATTAAGAACAATTAAGTACAGTAAATAGTGTATATATTGAGTAATTAAAAAGTTTTGTCTACACATATGTCTAAGGAGCAGTGGCAGAGCCCTGTCCTTATGGGCCTTGCCCTGTATTCCACCATTCCCCCTTTGCGCTAGTCCCAGCTCTCCCCAGTCCCACTCTGGCTTCCAGGTTCCCCAGGCTTACCAGGAGCTGTACTAGGCTGGGGATGGTGGGGCACAGGCTCACCCCAGCCTTAGCGTTGTGAGTCCTTCATGGTCCTTTCTCACTTGTTTCCCCTTACCCACCTACTCCACCACTCCCTTCCAGGTATCAGTCTTGGGGATCCCTGTGTTCTGGTTTCATCCTGGTTTTTCTGGAACTTGCTGTGTGGGCCAGGAACTCGGACATCCGCCCGCCTCTGCCTCCTGAGGGCTGTGATTAAATGCGTTTCCAAAGAAACCGGGACCCTGTCTTTGGGTGGGTCCATCAAACTCAGCGAGAGGGATTGGGGTGTGGTTCATTAAGGACGCGCTCAACAAGCAGGACGCCCGGGGTTAAATCCTGGGCAACAGCAACAACAACAACAAAAGAAAAAGAAACTAACTCTCCGATGTTGGAGGCTGTGAGGAGGCACCCGGTTCTTCAGTGTGACCCAGACAGCTTTGGAGGCTCCTGAAGCAGACCGGCAGTCCCTGGACTCAGCAGCATGCCATCTGGCCTGACCTTTAACTTTGCCCTGTCCATCCCTAGGACCCTCGGAAGCCGCGATGAATCTCTTGGGCGTCAGAGGGCAGCAGGACCCAGGAGTAGGAACTGGTCAGGGTCCCTGCTCACCTGAGCCTCTGTGAGCTTTAAATGCTAGGAAGGCAGGGAGGGCAGGAAGGTGTCCCCTGTGCTCTTTTTTCCTTCAGCCACAGATCCTGGGTTTTGCAGTTTGCATGGGCCCTTGTGATCTCTGGGCTGAAACTCAACTTCTGAGTAAGATTACGTACGCCTCAAGACCTCCCCCTCATTGTTACCCAACATCACATTCTTCAGACAAGATCTCTCTCTCTCTCTCTCTCTCTCTCACACACACACACACACACACGCACACGCACACACACACACACACAGACACGGGCACCTGGCATGCGGAGGAAGGCAGGAGGATCAAGAATTCAAGATCAACTTGAGCTACAAGACAAAACAAAACAAACAGCTTCAATGAACACTGGCTTCAAGATCAGTAGCATCAGGGGCCACTCTGTAGGGGGAATTGTGTCTGTTTCCTGCTCCCTTGCTGAATCCTGTAGAAAAAAATATAGCTAATTAAACGATTTAACCAGTATTTATATTATCTTTAATTGGTCGGCAGCGTTAATCCTTAACCTGCCATTATAAATGAATACACACAGACACCAAGTGGATTTTAACAAGCCTAGGCCTGGGTTGTGCAATCCTAGCCCAGCTAAGCTAGCTCATAATTCTATTACCCAAATACAACCCCATATATACATATGTCCCTTTGCACTATTATTCTCCACACTAAGCCGATGTTCCAAGCCACGTGGAAGGATCTTCTTTAATCTACCCCATGGCGTGTCTTCCTTGTTTACTCCTGGCTTCTTCTCTGGCCTTCTTCTTGGCTTCTTCTCAGTATGTTCTCTGTCTCTCTAAAAGCCCCTAGTCCCACCTATCTCTGTCTTTGCCCAATCTCCAGGCCTCAGCATTTATTTAATCAATCAGAGTCACCCCATCAGAATCCCTAAGAACAGTGTGAACATCTAGTGTATTGGACCCTAGAGCCCTGCAGGAGGGCTTGGAGGTGTCCCCTGTGCTGTAATTACCCCCAATATTGTTCAGGGATCTCTTTCTTTAGAGAAATCTTATTTCCATCCATTTCATTTATTTTCTTTAAAAACTACTTTTATTTGTGCTGGGCATGGTGGCACACACCTTTAATCCCAGCACTCAGGAGGCAGAGGCAGGTAGATCTCTGAGTTCGAAGCCAGCCTGATCTACAGGTGAGTTTCAGGACAGCCAGTAGTGTGACACAGAGAAACTGTCAAAAAACAAATAAAAGCTGGGTGTGGTGGCACACACCTTTAGTTCCAGCACTGGGGAGGCAGAAGCAGACAGATCTCTGTGAGTTCGAGGCCAGCCTGATCTACATAGCAAGTCCAGGACAGCCAGAGCTACACAGAGAAACCCTCTCTCAAAAACCCAAAAACAACAACAAACTGTATACAAACCAAAAACAAAACAATAAAAAGGAAAATACAGGTGATCTCAATTACCTGAACTAACAAAAGGCTCTTAGCTCTTTTTTTTTTTTTTAAAGATTTATTTATTATGTATACAGTGTTCTGTCTGCAGGTATATCTGCAGGCCAGAAGAGGGCACCAGATTTCATTATGGATGGTTGTGAGCCACCATGTGGTTGCTGGGAATTGAACTCATGACCTCTGGAAGAGCAGCCAGTGCTCTTAACCGCGGAGCCATCTCTCCAGCCCGGCTCTTGGCTCTTTTTTTTTTTTTTTTGGTTTTTCGAGACAGGGTTTCTCTGTTTAGCAGCTCTGGCTGTCCTGGACTCGCTTTGTAGACCAGGCTGGCCTCGAACTCGCAAAGATCCGCCTGCCTCTGCCTCCCAAGTGCTGGGATTAAAGGCGTGCGCCACCACCGCCCAGCTCCGGCTCTTGGCTCTTTAACTAGGAAGATGTCAAGAAATTGATCAAAAGGCAAGGGGCTCTGAGCTCTTTAAACTCTTCCTGAGCCTTCCATAGAGAAGTGAGATGGGGAATTCATGCATACACACACTCACACACACACACTCACACTCTCTCACTCACACACACTCTCACACACACTCCCATACACACACACTCACACACACACACGCAAAGGATGAGGCATAGGGGCTCAAACTAACAAATTCTCACAAACTTGTCTATGATGATGGGGTTGATTTCAGCCAGCATCTCCTCCTCAGGGGTTGCAGCACACCAGCCTGCCCTGGGGAACCCAATCCTGGCTTCCATTTGATCAACTAGTACATACACACAGACAGACAATCAGACATACACACTTGTATACATTCACACAATGGATGGACGGAGCAAAGCTCCAAACATTATTACATATACATATATACATATGTACATATATACATCCGGTAGTTAGAGCAAAGCCTTGACAAGCAAGCCCTAACAGTTTCATACATTCATATATGTACATGCATTTATACATACACACATATATATACATGGCTGGATAGAGCAGACTCTCCTCTATCACACATACACTTACACATGTGTACACATGTGTACATACACAAGTAGTCAACTGGTGGATAGATCAGGCTCTAACTTGATCACTTCAAACATACATGCACACACATTTACAAATACACACACACACACACTTACAAATATACAAATATATATCTGGTGGATGGAGGATGGAAGGAAAATTCCAGCCAGCCAACAACTTTACATTTCTTTCCCTTCTCCTTACATACAAAGTTAGTACAAAGTCTTTACATCAGAAGAAGAATTACCTCACAATCACAAAGCAACAGATAAAATTGTTACAGCAGGCTTTTACATTCCATAAGTTCATAGTAAATTTAAAATGACAGCTATTCATGTCATAAACTGACAAGGTGTAAGCAGTTACAATGGAACGGTTTATATGTTCTGCCATCAAGATTTGTCCTTAATTAGGCATTCCTTAGCTGGGTTCATTAAGAGTTTAAAGCAGCCGGGCGGTGGTGGCGCACGCCTTTAATCCCAGCACTTGGGAGGCAGAGGCAGGCGGATCTTTGTGAGTTCGAGGCCAGCCTGGTCTACAAAGTGAGTCCAGGACAGCCAAGGATACACAGAGAAACCCTGTCTCGAAAAACCAAAAAAAAAAAAAAAAAAAAAAAAAAAGAGTTTAAAGCATAGTTTACATTTATGCCAGGACTCCCGGTGCCATCTCTGTCTCGAGCCGATCTTATCACCAGTGAGATTCATTACATGACACCTGGAGGGTCACAATCCCTTGTGTTGTGGGGGTGTGGGTGCAGGCGAAGCTAGAATCAAATCAGGAATTCTATAAACTCAATACCAGGAATTATGGAATCATCAGCTCATGGAAACAATACTATTTCATGAAAGCACATCTTTTTTTTTTTTCATTCATTTATTTATTTATTATGTATACAGTATTTCCTCTACATATATGCCCGGGCAGATCTCAATGTAGATGGTTGTGAGCCACCATGTGGTTGCTGGGAATTGAACTCAGGACCTTGGGAAGAACAGCCGGTGCTCTTAACCCCTGAGCCACCTCTCCAGCCCGAAAGCACATCTTATATTAATTGTGCAGAACATGTGCTCAACCAGAGTGGGTAGTACCTATTGGAACACTCAGACCGTGCCGTAGGCAGTGAGCATCTTTCCACATAATGTCAGATCTTTGAGAGACCCAGTAATAGCAGCATAGAAAAGGGCATGGTCAGCAGCAGGAAGCTGGGGACTCATCTCTGAGGGCCTTGCCTTTCTCAGAATACAGCCATAGTAGACCTTGCAAAACAGCTGGTTGCCTCCAGGAAGCCCACATGCTTACTGAAGCCTTCTCTCTGCCTAGCTTCTGACATGGAGTTTTCCAGATGGCCTGGTTCTCCTGGATTAGGTCCTCAGCTCAGCTGGCTGTGTAGCCAAAGTGCTTCTTGTACTCTACCCAGGTATATTTTTAACTTGTAGTCTCGAATTTCATCTTTAGCCCAAAGCTTTAGTACAAGCCCGTGAAATAACAGCAAACCCTTGTCTGCTGACTGTTTTTTCAGACATTGGAATGTGGCTCAGTGAATAGAGTGCCCACACTGTACACCATAGGCCCTGGGTTCGACTTCTCAACATCTCCAAAACCAGGGTGGTGGCACCCAGACTGGGCTGGTGAGGTGACTCAGTAGGTAGAGGTGCCTGTCAGCAAGTCTAACGACCTGAGTTCAGTCCCCCAGAATTGAAATGGAAAGAGAGATCAGACTCCCCAAAGCTGTCTTCTGACGCACACACACACCACAGCTGGGGCGTGCCCTCATTCACATACCATAAACATACAGTAATAGTATAAGTATATAATAATTATCTAAAATAGTTTAAAACGTTCCTTGATTATCTTTGCATGGCTTGACCTTAATCCTTCTGATAGCTTCTCTTCATAGTGTGGGTTTTGAACACAGACAAATTCACCCACTGGAAAGTCTGGAGGCAAACTAGACACAACATGTGCATATGTGTTTCTGTGTTCTTCAACATGAAATCGTCACGATTTCTTTCTTATTTTTATTTCACTGATTTACTAATTGTGTGTGGGGATGTGCATGTCATGAGAGGATAGCTTATGGGAGTCAATTCTCTCCACTTGGCTTCCATGGATCAAAAATAGATAGCGAAGCTTGGTGGCAAGTGCTTTTACCCCCTGAGCCATCTCAATGTTCCCCCGGGAGATCAGTGAGTTTGACCTTTTCCTTTGGAAGGTTCCTTCATTCCTGGACTTGACACTTAGGAGAGAGCTGGTCACCCTGACATTAGAAAAGGCGTTGACTGGCTGGATAGGTAGCAGCATTGTCTTGGCTGGCTCTGGGGAACCAACCCTTCTTGCCAAGGTCAATGTCAGCCAGCTGCTGCCTGGAAGACCCCGTATTAGCCCTGAGAGCTTGGGTGTCACTGTCTGTACTAGTTACTGTGGTTGTTTGAATGAGATGACCCCCCCCCATATTTTTGGTCATTTGAATACTTAGTTCCCAGTTGGTGCTGTTTGTGGTCTTGTTGGAGAAAGTATGTCACTGGGGACATGGTTGGTGATGTGAGCTCTCAGCTCTTCCTGCCTCCATGCCTGGCATTCACTGCCATGATGGTGATGGATTCTTAACCCTATGGAACCCTAAACCCCAAATAAACCTTCTTTTTATAAGTTGCCTTGGACATGCTATTTTATCACAGCAACAGAAAGTGACCAATACAGTTCCTTTTACCATCACTGTGACTTAACACCCAACAAGAAGCAGCTTAGGGAGGAAGGGTTTATCCTGGCTTATGGTTCAAGGGGATACAGTCCACCATGGTGGGAAGACTCACTGCAGGAGCTGGAGGTGGCTAGTCACTTTGAGTGTGCAGTCTGGGCAGATGTCAGTGCCCAGCCTCCCAGCCTGCTTTCTCCTTTTATTCTGTCCAAGACCCTTGTCATGGAATGGTGCCACCCACACCTAGGGTGAGTCTTCTCTAAGTTAAACCTTTCTGGAAGTGGACTCTAGACATGGCCAGCGTTCTGTTTCCATGGAGACACTAAATCCCATCCAGTTGACAATGAAGGTTATCCATTACACTGCCTGTGGCTCCTCCACATGTGGTCTCATGTCATTTAACAACTGGATATGTTTCACAAATAATTATGTGAGCACACCCAGGCACCATCATACAACTGTGTTACCGAACTTTTTAA
Source organism: Lophiomys imhausi (assembly GCA_907164525.1). Classification (NCBI taxonomy): domain Eukaryota; kingdom Metazoa; phylum Chordata; class Mammalia; order Rodentia; family Muridae; genus Lophiomys; species Lophiomys imhausi. The sequence goes on along the minus strand of CAJQZJ010000247.1, from coordinate 2,466,488 downwards.
TTATTATTTAACATTTATTTATTACTATATTTATTTATAACAAATACCAACAGTTTCTTAACTATTAACTCTATAAATTCCTACAATCCCTTTAACCTAACCACTAATCCTATTGACAATTATTTTCCTAACCTTTTAGAATGATACAGTCTCTGGGGCAGGTCCTCAGTCGTCAGGAACACAGTCTTTGTTGTAGATTCTTTAACGCACTTAGCAGTCCTTTTTCTGGATCTCTCAGATGCAGGTTCGTCAGGGTAAGTTGGTTATTGCAGTCTCACCTTAAGTAAGGCTTGATGCTTTCTTCTCTCTGGGAGACCCCAGCCCCTTCGCATCAGCAACTCTGCCGCTCTGCCTCAGAGTCCTTATAGCCAGCCACAATTTCGTTCAGGCCACAGTTTGGACAGGTCAAACCCCTCTAGGCAAAAGCTGAGCCACAGGGTTTAGTCCTTGGCCTTTTGGTGTCTTGCTCAGGCTTTCTTTGCTCACCAGCTTCTTTCTGCCTCAGGGAGATCTGGACACCAAATGATGGCCACCACTTTTTTCAGCAGGACTCTCAGAGCTCTCTAGCATCAGGGGCCTCTTTGTTGTGGGGCTCCACGCACTGTCCTTAAATAGGAGGAACTCTGTTTCAGCTTAATTTGGGCTCCGCCCACTTAGCAGCTGAAAACAATGTCAGGCCAGATACTTTGTTTAAGTCCATTAAGTCTTTCCTGTTTTTCCTGGCTTCAACCTTGCTTTTTCAGTCCATTAAGTCTCCTTTTTTTTCTTCCTTTTTTCACCTGATTTCATCCTTGTTTTTCCACAGCTGATAAACTAATTGGTCACAGCCAAGTTGATCTTCATGCCCTGAATTAAGAAACCCCTATATATTTTCTAAATCTAATTTAATTATTCTAACTCTCTACACAACTGGAATACCTACTTTTCAGTCAACAACTTGCTATGAAATAATAAAAAAGAATATGACATAAAACACACAAATTAATAACAACTATTGTCACTCTCAGGAATTGTGTGCTGTCCATAATACATGTGCTATCCTTAAAATACTTTTGGAATGTATTTATTTTATTTTACATGTATGAATGTTGTTTCCATATGTATGTGCATACATGCATGAAGTTCCTGTGGAGGCCAGAAGAGGGTACTGGATCCCTAGGAACTAGAGTTAGAAACAGCAGTGAGTCTCCATGAGGGTGCTCTGACTTGAACCCGGGTTCTCAGGAAGAGCAGCCAGGGCTCTTAACCTCTCTGGAGCCATCTCTCCAGTCATGTACAAATGCTAAAGTTTTATCACATTTTCAATTAATTTCTTTTGCTGTAATGGAGAATGAACCCAGGGACTCATGCATTTTAAGCCAATCACACAGAGCCTCATCCCCAGCCCTGTGCTGTGTGTGTGTGTGTGTGTGTGAACGAGAAAGTGTGCATGTATGTGGTGTGTATGTGTGTGTGAGTGTGAGTGTTGGTTTGTGTGTATGTGTGGTGTGTGTGAGAGTATGTGTGTGTGTGAATGTTCATGTGTGTTGTGTGTGTACGGTGTATGTGATGACTATGTGTTGGGGATGGAGGTTACTTTGAATTGATCCTAATGCCTTGAGCCTACCAGCTAAGCATTTTATCACCGAGTTATAGTTCCATAGCTTTTTGTAAAGTTATTTTTATTTTTATTTTTTTTAGGTTTTTCGAGACAGGGTTTCTCTACTTAACAGTACTGGCTGTCCTGGACTGGCTTTGTAGACCAGGCTGGCCTGGCACGCACACAGATCCGCCTGCCTCTGCCTCCGTAGTGCAGGGATTAAAGGCGTATGCTACCACACCTGACTTTTTTCTAATATTATTAACTTAAATTTTGTTTTATATATATGTGAATGTTTAGCCAGCCTACATATATATGGTGCTGACAGAGGCTAGAGGAGGGGACTGGCTCCCTCAGAACTGGAGGATCCTCTGTAAGAGCAGCAAGTGCTCTTAACTGTGGAGCCATCTCTCCAGCCCCCGTGTTTCTAATTTTCACTTTGATGCCCCCCGTGTTTCTAATTTTCACTTTGATATGTGGTCTGACTGATGTGCACAGGCTGGCCTTGGATTCACAGTATAGCTCAGATGTTTGGATAACCCACACATATTGTATCAACTGGTTATGAAAAAGTGTGTCCTTGTGTTATTTTTTTAATTTGTATTTTGTAAATTTCATATCATGCACCCTGTTCCCTCTCATCTTCCACCCCCCTCTGACTCATCTTCCACACTTGCAATCTGTCCCAGCATAAAAAATAACAGCTCTGCCGGGCGGTGGTGGTGCACGTCTTTAATCCCAGCACTCGGGAGGCAGAGGTAGGTGGATCTCTGTGAGTTCGAGGCCAGCCTGGTCTACAAAGCGAGTCCAGGACAGCCAGAGCTGTTATACAGAGAAACCCTGTCTCTAAAAACCAAACCAGGGAGGCAGAGGCAGGCGGATCTTTGTTAGTTCGAGGCCAGCCTGGTCTACAAAGTGAGTCCAGCACAGCCAAGGATACACAGAGAAACCCTGTCTCAAAAAACCAAAAAAAAAAAAAAAAAAAAAAAAAACCAAACCAAACCAAACCAAACAAAACAAAAAAAACCATCTCATTGTGGAAGCTGCAGTGTGTTTCAGTGTGTCCCACAATATTCCCTTTTGTCCACACATTTTGCTTGCAAATGTTCATTATAATGACTCCTTGGTCTGATACGAGGTCTCTGGTTTCTGCTACTTTGTCAGTCCTGGAAACTCACTGGGACTCCTCTCAGATATGCTGTAACTGTCCTGTGTCATGGAGATCCTGTAGTTTTGGGTTGTGGAACTGACCTCTTCTTGCACTCCAGCAATTCATCCATGGGGTGGATGTTGGGGTGGGCCAACTCAAAGCCCTGGTTCTGGACCTGCAACCCCCACTTGCAGGGCCAGTTCTACTATGGAAAGGTGCAGGGCCTGCTCTCCCAAGTGCTGCAGCATGTGAGGGGCAGGGACAGCTCTCCTGCTCTTGTGACCCCATCTGGGCCTGATCTCCTGTCAGCCAATGGTGGTGAGGGGAAAAGTGGGGGTGAGCATCTCTCCCTAGCCAACACCACTACATAGGTGACAGAAGGCAGGTCTGGCTCTCCCACACTCACTCCCTCGGGGCTGGCTCACCCACAACCACCATATCCATGTCCCTGTGTTCTTAACTGTTTATTGCAGCCAGGGGTGCCAGGCTAGTAGGATATGTAAATTTCACTTCCTCACCTGCCCCAAAACAAAGACAAGCTGCCATGGGGAAGGTCACTTAGCCCCCAAAGCCAATTGGCTGAGTAAGGAGTGTGGCTTTTTGTATAATAAAGAGCTGGTAGAAGGAGCTGGGGCAGGAAAACTGGACAAACAACTTGGCAGGGACAGACACAGGGGGACAGAAGGAAGAACAGGACAGAGCAGGGAAGTAGGGCAGAGAGAGACATGTGTGGAGGGATGCAGTGGCAGTGAAGTTGGGTTAAGTTAGAGGCTAGCTGAGAGATTGCCTCAGCAAAAAAGCCAATAGCCTCAAACTAGAGAGATATCTCAGTGTCTTTATTAGACCCTAAGTGCGATCCTGAGAGCCCTACAATATCTGGGACACTAACGTAGGGCTGGAGATCCAGGCTAAGACAGGAAATCCAAATTAGGCACGAGTTCCATATAGGAGACCGTGTAAGGAGTTAGATTAATATAAAATAGATTTAGTAAATATCTAGGGGTTTCTGATACAGTCTCAATCTGGGGCATGAAGATCAACTTGGCTGTGGGTAATTAGTTTATCAGCTTATGGACTAAAAACAAGGATGAAGTCAGGTGAAATGAGGGGATTCTCTATGGACTAAATAGGGAGGAAGCCAGGTGAAACAAGGAGAGACTCTATGGACTAAAAACAAGGTTTATGGCCTGGCTTGTTTTCAGCTGCTGAGTGGGCAGAGCCCAGATTAAGCTGAAGCAGGTGGATCAAGGAGAGATCCTATTTAAGGACAAGTGGATGAGCCCAGGGGCCCCATGCTAGAGCGCTCCGGTGAACTGATGGTCAGATCTCCCTGAGGCAGAAAAGCTGGTGAGCAGAGAAAGCCTGAGCAAGACAGCAAAAGGCCAAGGGCTAAACCCTGTGGCTCAGCTTTTGCCTAGTGGGGTTTGACCTGTGCAAACAGTAGCCTGAACGGAACTGTGGCCAGCTTTAAAGACTGAGGCAGAGCGGCAGAGTTGCTGATACAAAGAAAGTAAGTTGGCCTAGAGTTGGTTGAGGTCTCCCAGAGAGAAGAAAGCCTCAAGCCTTATTTAAGGTGAAACCGCCATAGCCAATTTATCCTGATGGATCTACATCTGAGATATTCCAGAAGAAAGACTGCTAAGTGCATTAAAGGGTCTACCCCAGAGACTGTTCCTGACGACTGAGGACCTGCCCCAGAGACTGTATCCTTCTAAAAGGTTATGAAAATAGTTGTAATAGTTATCAATAGGTTTAGTGGGTAGGTCTTAGGGGTTGTAGGCATAGTTAAGTAAGTGTTTATATTTGTTATAAGTGAATATAGTTACTAATAAATAATTGGTGAATAATTTTAAAAAGTTTCTGGCTCAAGACCCGGTTGAGAGAATCAAAGACAACAGCCAAAGTCTGAGAAGCTGAAATCCCAGCTCTCAGAGTCGGTGATGTGCGCTTGTAGCAGGCAGTCCCCAGGAGACGGGGCTTAGAGACACTCGAAGGCCAAAATAGACAATAAGTTTGGAAGCAGTAAAAGAGAAAGAATGGAAGTGTTTTGTAAATGTTCTTAGATGCTAGAGAAAGGAAAGAAACTGAACATAGACTGTTAGGGAGACCTGAAAGCTGCTTGTATGCAAATGATAATGGCTTGTCCCTGTCTTCTTCACCTACCTGAGGTACGTGAGCAAACATGATGCTGTGTAACCTACTAAGTCATCTCTGATTGATTGGATAAAGCAGCATGTCGCCTGGGCGAGGCAAGGGCGAGAGGTGGGATGAAGGTTCGCCGGCTTGGGAGGAAGGAAGCAGAAAAGGATCATGGGAAGACGAGGACTAGAAGAGAGACGCCCTGGGCTGACCAGGAGCTCATGGCAGAGAACAGCAGGCTCTGAGAGTTCTCATGCTGGAGAGAAACAGTCCACTTAGAGTATACAAAAATACTCTGGGGTTTTATCTGCGGAGATAGAAGCCTAGCTCAGAGAATTAAGATTTGCCTACGACCGTGCTTGAACCTCATTATCATCTGAGAGGTCACGACGTGTATTTATTTGTGAATGGAGGGTTAGGGATTAACTCTCTACAAATATAAATTATAAATATTAAAAAGTCATGCTACAATAGACAGTCATAGAAAGAAATATTGAGTTTGAATATAGTAAAGTCTCCAAAGGAAGGAGTTAGCAGGATTAAAAGAGAAAATAGTTTCTGAGTTAAAAAATGAAAAAGACAGGGCTGGAGAGAGATGGCTCAGCAGTTAAGAGCACTGGCTGCTCTTCCAAAGGACCCGGGTTCAAATCCCAGAACCCACATGGCAGTTCAGAGCTGCTTGTAATTGCTGGGCGTGGTGACACACACCTTTAATCCCAGAACTCAGGGAGGCAGAGGCAGGTGGATCTCTGTGAGTTCAAGGCCATCCTGTTCTACAGAGTGAGTTCCAGGACAGCCAGGACTACACAGAGAAACCCTGTCTCACCCCCCCCCAAAAAAAAGAAAAGAAAAGAAAAACACTATAGCAGAGGTCATCTGAACCCTGTATAGATTTGTTTTAGTTATCATTATAGAATTAATTACAATATGTTCAGTGAGGATCACAGTTTCTGTGTCCTCTCTAAGAAAGGTCAGAACAAAGAAAGGAGAGAATCTCTTTGTCCTTCTCCCTCGAATTCACAGGAAGCAGACTTAGAGACAAGGAGAGGACTGAGAGGTGGAATGCTAAATTACAAGAAATTAGAACAGAAATGAGAGGATCTTTTAAATATAAGGAATCTTCTCAAACTAGGCCAGAGGAATTCAATCTAGATCCTATGGCACCACCTTGTGGTGAGATTGCAGATGGCAGCCCACAGAGACTCGAGAGCAAAACTCGAGAGCGTTCAGCTGTGGAGAAAGGAAATAGGGATAGAGATATTAATATTGTCCAGGATCAGTTGCTACATGAAGATCAATGTGCTGAGTTACAAATACATATTCTGTTTGCTGATGCCACCTTAGAACATGTTGTACAGCAGTTTATGTGTTTCACTTTGGAGAGTGTGGATAATTGAAGTATGTACATGTGTCAATCAATACATGACAGAATAGATATGTACTCAGGGTTCCATGGGCTTCTGCCTTGAGTTCTGAAAAGGCTGAAAATTACACGGTTTATTACAAGTGAGGCCCATCTTAGGGATATCTTTACAAATTAAAACTGACAATACATCAGCATATGTATCCAGTAAAAAGAAACAATTATTTTTACATTTTATAACATAAAACACATTACAGGTGTACCTTACAATCCTACAGGTCAAGCAGTCGTGGAAAGATCTAGCTATACTTTAAAAGAAGAGCTCATAATGCAGGAAGGGGATGTTAGATCTCCCAGAGATAGATTACATGATGCCTTATTAACTTTAATTTTTTAATATGTCAACGGGACAGGGAGCACAGCTACTGAAAACCATTGGATTTTAGAAAAGGATTGCTGAATTAAATCAGCCTGTATACCTTAGGGATGTGTTCACCTCAGATTAGAAATTGGGAAATGTGTTGGGGAAGAGGCTACAGCTTTATTTCCACAGGAAACAAGAAGCTATGGATTCCTTCAAAGTTAGTAACAATTAGATTTGAGAAGTGGAGAAATGGCTCACTGGTGGAGAGCACTGGCGTCTCTTCCAGAGGTCCTGAGTTCAATTCCCAGCAACCACATGATGGCTCACAACCATCTATAATGAGATCTGGTGCCCTAATCTGGTTGCAGTTGTGTATGCAGGTAGAGCACACACACACACACACACACACACACACACACACACACACACACAC
>CAJQZJ010000247.1:2432433-2449818 GCA_907164525.1 Lophiomys imhausi | reverse complement strand
GAGAGAGAGAGAGAGAGAGAGAGAGAGAGAGAGAGAGAGAGAGAGAGAGAGAGACCTATGCCCTTTCTCCTCTGTAGCTCAGAGCAAGTCTTTCGCTGTTGAATACCAGAATTAAAATGACCAACTTTTTTCCTTTAGTTGGGGCTGTAAGCTGAGGAGGTGGTAAAAACAGCCTTTGTTTTGTAATTTACTGCAAGTGCTTGGCCTATTAGCCGGCAGGCCACCCACTGAGTGTTCAGCGACTAAACTACATTTTGACCAATTTATCTCAGAAGTTGATGGTGGAGTTCCCAGGTTTTTACCTGATCCATGAGTTATATGAAAATAATAAGAAAGGGATGAGAATAGAGGGACTCTCTCACACACACTCACACCAGAAAGAAGAAAATGGACGAAGCTAGGATGCAACCACAATTTTAATGTGGTGACCATTCTTTTTATACCCTGAGCAAGGACTCTCTCCATTAAAGGAAGAATTACTTCATAGTTAAAAGCCATTTATCACAAGGACATATAAAACCATTGCAATAGGAGGGCACTTAACAATAACACATTTTAGTACTCAATTAAAATTTGCTTTTCTATACATAAGTTTAAGATGACAGTATATTACATCAAACCTGACAAGGTATAAGGAATCATAACAAAACAATTTGCGTATTTTTTTTTTTTTTGGTTTTTCAAGACAGGGTTTCTCTGTATAACAGCTCTGACTGTCCTAGACTCACTTTGTAGACCAGGCTGGCCTCGAACTCACAGAGATCCGCCTGCCTCTGCCTCCCAAGTGCTGGGATTAAAGGCGTGCGCCACCACCGCCCGGCCAGTTTGCATATTTTGTCATTAAGATTTGTACTGAATTTAGAAATTTCTTGATAGCCTCATTATATCCTAAGTTCATGGGAAGTTTAAAATCCTTAATGGATTTATGGTTTGCATCTGGAGTCAGTCTTATCACCTCTAGAGTGAAAGCTTATCTGAGGTCATAAATCTATCTCAGGTCTGTCTCCTAATGAGATACACAATGTTTGGCAAAATTATTTACTACAGCTATTGTGGAGCCTGACTGAATCCATCTTGAAAAAAGATTCCATTTTTGTATTTGACTCAGAGCTGACCTCCAGTTGCAGAACAACAACAAAATGTACCCGACCTTGTATTCCAGGGGTGTTCCCTCGTCATCACCAGACAGCTCACTCTGAGAAAGCACCCAAAAAGTCTAAACACACTTTCTGATGGTCAAGCTGAGCTCAGCTGGTTAGTCAGTAACAACGAGCCAATCAGAAATGGACATGACTAGCTACCCAAAAGTCATCCAGTCACATGGTAAAGAACCTGCTTCTTTGTCTGAGTCTGTATATAAACTCTGTACTTTTGGGTCTGGGGACTCTCACCTCGAACTGGTATGTCAGTGAGTATTGAGAGTCTGAGTTCTGAGCTTGAATAAACAACCCTTATGTATTTACATCTGAGTTGGCTCCTGGGTGGTCTTTAGGGTCTCGAGAACCAGCCAGAACACTGTATAGAAAAAAAATGGCACTATATATTTTTCTATCAACTATGTAACTTCTTTAACTTCTAGAATTGTTTGAACTGAATCAGGCAGTTTGTAAATCCAATATCAGGAATAATAATATCACCTTTATAGGATTCTGTGTGAAGTCTGGCCAAACAAGAAGAGTGGCAATTAGCAATGAGGAAATCTTCACTCCATGTCAGTAATAACAGAGGAAAGGAAAAGCTGGGTGTTAGCAAGAAGCAACTCTGGGGTGCATCTTTAGCGTAGACTTTGCGAAATGTCAGATAGCTTTTCAGGAAGTTTACATGTTTATTCTCGGAGAGCTTCTGACACTGCTTGAACACTATGTTAAGAGCCTAAGAATAGCAGATGGACACAAAGGAAGGAGCCTCAAGAGCATTTGGCTCCTGACAGAAAACATCAGTCAACAACGGACGGAGCCCCACCTGGACACAGCCCTGTTCACACTCAGGTCCCACAACCTCATCCTTTCTCACCAGATACACACAGCATAATGACAGATTCTGGAGGGTTGTCTGTAAGGGGAGTTAGACTAATATAAATTAGATTTAGTAAATATCTAGGGGTTTCTGATACAGTCTCTTAAACTAGGGCATGAAGATCAACTTGGCTGTGGGCAATTAGCTTATCAGTTTATGCACTAAAACAAGGATAAAGCCAGGTGAAACAAGGAGAGACTATGTACTAAAAAAAAAAAAAAAAAGGTTTATGGCCTGGCATCGTTTTCAGCTGCTAAGTGGGCAGAGCCCAGATTAGGATGAAGCCAGGTGGAACAGGAGATAAGGAGACCCCTATTTAAGGATGAAGTGAGTGAGTCCAGGATAGCCAGGACTATTACACAGAGAAACCTTGTCTCGAAAAAAAAAAAAAAGGAAGAGAGTGGAGCCCACAGGGGTTCCATACTCAAGAGCTCGGATTGCTAGAGAGTTATGTTAGAAAAGACAAGTAGTTTGTGTCCTCTGATGGAGAAAGTGCTGGTGGACTGATGGCCAGATCTTCCTGAGGCAGAAAGAAGCTGGTGAGCAGAGAAAGCCTCAGCAAGACAGCAAAAGGCCAAGGACTAAACCCTGTGGCTCAGCTTTTGCCTAGAGGGGTTTGACCTGTCTGAACTGTGGCCAGCTTTAAAGACTGAGGCAGAGTGGCAGAGTTGCTGATACAAACTGAATAAGTTGGCCTACAGACGGCTGAGGTCTCCCAGGGAGAAGAAAGCCTCAAGCCTCATTTAAGGTGAAATCACCAGTCAATTTACCCTAAAGGACCTAGGTGAGATATTCCTGAAGAAAGACTGTTAACTAAGTGCATTAAAGGGTCTACCTCAGAGACTGTTCCTGACGACTGAGGACCTGCCCCAGAGACTGTATCCTTCTAAAAGGTGATGAAAATAGTTGTTATAGTTATCAGTAGGTTTAATGGTTTGGTAACAGGGGTTATAGTCATTTATAGGGCTAGTAGTTAGGAAAGTGTTTATATTTGTTATAAGCGTTTATAGTTATTAATAAATACAGATCGAATAATTAAAAAGGGTCAACTTCAGTTTTCCATCTATCATTTATTTCCACCAAAAAACTGTAGGAATTCTCATCCTTTACCTGCCAATCAACCTGTTAGTTTAGGAAGCAAACAAGTTCCCATTCAGATTCATATTTTCAGTGGGGAAGTGAGTTGCAGCTCAGGGCAGTATGGAGCTGACAGGATGGAGATGTCCCCTCCTGCCTGCTGGACTAGGAAGGTTGGCTGTGGAAGGGAACACAGGCTGTGCAGGTCAGGGTCGTGGTGTGCAGGGCTGTGCTGGGCTCCCGAGTTCTTCACACTGAGCCCATAGGAGCACAGGGAAAGGAACATCAGACACTGTTCCCTAAAGAGAACTGAGGGCTCTGGACGTCACAAGAGGGACCTGAACACGTCCTCTGTCACTCAGTCCACTCCAGGCAGCTGTCTTCATGCTAGAGAATGAGAGTCATGAACAACCAGTATGAAGACAACATCCCAACACCCCACTGCTCACTCAAAGCTGATTCTGGGAGTCCTTGAAACCCAATCATGTCCACTCTGCCCCTCCCCAAATCATGCCCCATAGTGTCACCTTTACAATCTGGGAGAGACACATCAGAGCTCTGTGAACTGTCCCTGCCTAAGGCAAAAAGAAAAAAAAATCAAAGCAAGGTCCAAACCAGGTCAACAAATGATTGCACTGAAGGGGCTACTATGGGCTGGTTGAGCTCCCCATCATCTCCTGCTTCACCTCAGTGGCCTCAGGGATAATCTTGCTCCCCACACTTACCTGGAGCTGGAGCATAGTACCCTCCTTTTCCACCTGTGAGAAGAAATGCTGTTAGAGATCAGGGAAGACCCTGACCCTAGGAAGTTTCCAGAACTGACAGCAGACCCAGTTAGAGACAGTAGCAATGACGAATGTGGATGTGTTTCCCATTAATGAGCAGAGCACACTTCTAAAAAGGGCTGAGGGAAAACTCAGACCCTGCCCTTTCCTACCTGTGTTTCTCCTCCTCTTCATCACAACAACCACCACAGCTCCAATGATGGTCACAGCTCCAAGGACAACCAGAATAATGATTGTCATGATGGAGACAGTGGACTGAGGAGGAGGCTCTGGGAAGGGAAGGGAAAGGAAGGGAAGGGGAGGGTCATGACCCCAGCTCTCAGCCCTGACCTGGTCAGGGTCTGCAGAAGTCTCCAGCTTTCCCTGACCCCAGCTCTGCACCCTCACCCTCCTTACCCCATCTCAGGGTGAGGGGCTCAGGCAGTCCCTCATGCAGCACATGGCATGTGTAATTCTGCTCCTTCCCAGAAGGCACCACCAGAGCTGCCCACTTCTGGAAGGTTCCATCCCCTGCAGGCCTGGTCTCCACAAGCTCCATGTCCTGGGTCTGTTCCTCTCCATTCAACTGCCAGGTCAAGGTGATGTCAGCAGGGTAAAAGCCCAGGGCCCAGCACCTCAGGGTGATGTCACCTTGAGGTCTGGGGTGATGGGTCACATGTGCCTTTGGAGGATCTGAGGAGAAGATTTTAAAAGATTCCACAGTCAAGGAGCTGGGGAGATGGCTCAGTGGTTAAGAGCACTGTCTGCTCTTCCAGACATCCTGAGTTCAGTTCCCAGAAACCACATGGTGACTCACTACCATCTACACTGGGATCCGACGCCCTCTTCTGGTCTGCAGGCCTACATGCAGCTAGAACACTCATACAGAAAATAAATCTTAATAAAAAGAAAAAAATCTCACAATTTTTAAGATAAAGTATAATCTGCAAAGACAAGTTAAATCAATGATTACACTGAACTATGTGTCTGTGTGAACACTTCGAATGTCATCACACTTGTGACCTGCAGGTGAGCTGGTCCCCTCAGCACAGGACTGTACATTTTCCTCGGGGAACTCAGAAGCTAAGAGACAATCTACACGAGCCAGCAGGTCCACATGCTCTTCCTATAGCAAAATATAGTAAAATAATGGAAGGTGTGGGAAATAATTGATGTGTTTGAATTCATATCAAAATAAGAAATTAGGGGCAGGGACTACGTGAAGGGTGCCAACTACTGTTGCCACCACTGAGGCACAACCACTGTGTCCATCTTGCTGACCAGCACTAACTGTCCATCCAAGAGAACAGCCATCACCAAAGTGTGCAGCAGAAATGTGGTGAACCTCTGACACTCAGCCAGAGAAAATGATCCCAGCCCCTGCCTCTGGGGGACAAGATACAAGGTATGTCACACAGGATCCCTGAAGTGTGCTGTGGAACCCAGTGCAGCACTCACTGGAACACAAGGGCTCACAGGGGTGTGAGGATCTTCGCTCTCACTCCAGTCCTCCACTGGAGAAGACCCTGTCCCTGAGAAAGTTCACTTCCTGATCCACTAGGGGGAGCACTGCAGCTTGTTGGGGCGAAGGGAGAGCAGGAGGCTCTGGATGGTTAATTCTGTCAGGAAATAGTCTAAGCTCACAGGAACCTTTCTCCTTTAAAGGGAACACTGACTGAACTTGTGTAAATTATCCAGGTTAGCAGTTTCCCCTGGCACTTGTTAAGACTGATACAAATAATAATACAAGGTGGGGTGTGGAGAAACATTTTCACTCCAGTGAGGAATAATATCAGACTACAGGAAAATAATATTGTCAAAAAGATTAAAAGAAAAGAAAAGAAATTCCATAATGATTTAGCATTTGTCAAGGGCTAAACTTAAATGCTCATGTGATCATCAGAGGAATAGATAGAATTGGTGTGTGGAAGGAATGTAAACCACACACAGGAATGTGGAGATTTTTTTTTTTTTTTTTGAGGCAAGGTTCTATCTGTAACAGAGCTCTGGCTGTCCAGGACTTGCTTTGGAGACCAGGCTAGCCTCGAACTCACAAAGTTCCGCCCTCCTCTGTCCCCTGAGTGCTGGGATTAAAGGCGTGCACCACCCTGGGAGAATGTGTTCTAAGGCAAGTTCTAGAAGTTGGGGGATCCGGCCTAGGGTAGGGGAGTCCATGTCTCCCATGAGGTAAAGGAGACTTCTGGTCCCCACGTGTAACAGCTGACACACTCGGCATGACAAATTCAGTTTCCACAGACAGTGGGTGTGGGCTGAGAACCCGGCCGTGAGAGGCCATGGCTGACAGCGGGCTGCAGACTAAAAGGAACCCTTGTTGTTATCCGGAAGATGTTCTTCCTTTCCCTTCTGAGAGGGATTTGGAACTATCCACGTACACGGGTGAGCGAGATCAGGAGACCCCGGGACACTCTCCCCTTAGAGACAGGGACACTCTCCCCTTAGAGACAGGGACATTATCCCAGCTGAGGGGTTTCTCCTTCCTCAGGACTGAGCCCAGCCCGAGGGCAGAGGGAGGAGCTGCCCCTGACCTGTGCGCAGCAGCGTCTCCTTCCCGTTCTCCAGATATCTGCGAAGCCACTTCACACACTCGCCCTCCAGGTAGGCCCTGCGGAGCTCTGCCTCACCAGCCTGCTCCCACTTGCGCCTGGTGATCTGCGCCGCCGTGTCCGCCGCCGTCCACGTTTTCAGGTCTTCGTTCAGGGAGATGTAATCACGGCCATCATAGGCGTCCTGCCAGTATCCGTGGAGGCGCCCGTCCGAATCCACCTCACAGCCGTACATACGCTGGAGTGTGTGAGAACCTGCGGGACCCCGCGGTCAGCGCCTCCCACCCGCCGGGTCCCGGGATCATCCACGCCCCGCCACGGCCCCGCCCCGTCCGCCTCTTCCAAACTGAAAGGGAAACCGGTCCCGGGTCGCGGTTCTCCTCCCGAACCTCGGACGTGGGACCCGGGAGTCTCCGGCCCCTGTGTGTGGACGTGGAGGGGTCGTGACGTCTGACCCGCGGTCACTCACCGCCCTCGCTCTGGTTGTAGTAGCCGAGCAGGGTCCTCAGGTTCACTCGGTGAGTCTGCTCCGTGTCCTTAGCGATCTGTGTCTCTCTCTCCCAATACTCCGGCTTCTCCTGCTCCATCCACGGCGCGCGCGGCTCCATCCTCGGAGTCTCCGCGTCGCTGTCGAAGCGCACGAACTGCGTGTCGTCCACGTAGCCGACGGCGATGAACCGGGGCTCCCCGAGGCCGGGCCGGGACACGGCGGTGTAGAAATACCGCATCGAGTGTGAGCCTGGGGGCGGCGCGCGGTGAGACCCCGACCCTCCTACGGGGACCCCGGGCGGGTGCGCGGGCCGGGAGGGGAGCGGGGCGCGGGGCTCGGGACGTGGGTGGAGAAGGGCGGAGGGTCTGGTGGGCGACGCGGAGACGCGGCTTCCCCGGGGCCGCCCCCGCCTCCCCGCAGAGGCCGTTTCCCTCCGGACCCCGCACTCACCCGCGCGGGTCTGGGTCGGGGCCAGGGCGGCCGCCAGCAGCAGGAGCAGCGTGCGGGGGGCCATGGCCTCCATCTGGGATCCGGGCGCGTCTGAGTCCCGCGGTCTGCGTGGACCTTATAACCAGCGCCCGCGGCGACACTGGTTGGCTCCCCAGGATCGTCGCCACCCAATGGGGGCGAGAAGTGCCAACTTGTCATCAGTGTCCGGGCAGAAGGAGCTGACACGGGTTAGGAGCAGAAGTGAAACTGGGGCGAAGGGGAATCCCCGGCTCCGGGCTTCCCCAGCCCAGAACTCACCGGCCTGGCGACTAAAACTTCGTCCTGAACGCTGCGGGGCACAGTGCTTTTGTCATGGTGTCTCAGAGTTCTGGGCACCAGGAGGGACCCGCAGGCCAGGGTCATTTTGTCCTTTCCTCGGTCCTTCCTCTTCCTTCTCTTCAGAAGTCAGACGCTGGAGTCTTCTATAAGAAAAGGTCACTTCCGGGAATATAATGGCGACAAGGAGCAGTTGGGATACAGTGAGAGATGTTTCTCTTTAAAGCAGAGTCGCTGGCATGCAAGCCCCACACAGACCCCCACAGAGACCAGGGTTCAAATCCCAGCACCCACATGACAGCCCACAGGTGTCTGTAATTGCCAGGCATGGTGGCAGAGGCAGGCGGTGAGTTCAAGGCCAGCCTGGATACAGGGTTTCTCTGTTTAAACCTGGTTTTCCGTGACTCCCTTTGTAGACAAAGTTGGCCTCGAACTCCACCTGCCTCTCTCCTCCGAGTGCTGGCATTAAAGGCCTGTGCTCCCTCGCCCAGTAACTTCAGATAGCTGTGAACTGCCATGTGGGTAGTGGGATTTGAACCCGGGTCCTTTGGTACAGCAGCCAGTGCTCTTAACCACACAGCCATCGCTCCAACTCTGGGACAATTAGTATTGTCACACAGAGAAACCTTGTATCAAAAACCCAAACCAAACCAAAAAACCACCTGCAGAGGGCGCTCACACTGCAAGCCTGACTGCAGGAATCTCATCTGTGAACAGGAGACTTTGCCTCTTCCCTGGGGATCCTGTCTTCACAGCCTCGAACTTAAACTCGGCATGATGTGTCTGGGAAGAAAGGTGGTTGTGTTTCACAAGGATCTTCATCCCAAGTCCTGAGATTGTCTGTGTGGACCTGGGTCACTGTCTGAGCACAGTAGACCCCTTGTCCACTGGAAAGAGACCCCTGTAGAGACCAAATACAGCAGGACACTGATCCCTGTCTACACTGCACTTTCCCTTGTCCACACACTTCCGTGGTACAGTTGCTTTTAGTGAATAAATCACAGTAAGAGAGGGACTGTAACTAACTATAAAGCAGAATAATGATGATAGTGTGGTAGAAGTTATGTAATCTCTGACCTTCGCTCACACTTTATGAGCTGCTGAGATCAAGGACATGAATGTGGGACACTGGATCTGATAACCTAGTTGGCTCCTGAGTCCCTCAGGCCTGGACCACTGCTAAACTGTGAACCCTGGAAAAAATAGGATTCTCATGCCAGAGGGTACACACTGGTGATTTGAGCTTTCATCCTTCCTTCCTCAGTAGGGGGGAAATTTTTTAAATTAGTAATTTCTTTGTTTGGGGCTGGAGAGATGGCTCAGTGGTTAAAAACTGTTCTTTCTGGGGGCCTGGGTTCAATTCCCAGCACTCACATGGCAGCTCACAACTGTCTGTAACTTCAAGATCTGACATCCTTACCCAGACATACATGTAGGCAAAACACCAGTGCACATAAATTAAAAAATAATAATAAACGTTAAACATTTAAAAAGCAAACAAACAAAATAAATTCTTTGTTTCTGAGTTGATCTCTTCGCATTGCAGCCTCACGTGACTAAAGGGCACAGTGGGGGCACAGGTGACTGGGGAGTCCCGCACAGAGTCACTCACAGCAGTGTCACCGTGTGCTAGAGCTCTAAGTCTGCTGTCACTTCTGGATGGAAGTGTCCACGGCAGCCCCGAACACTCACCAGGAGGCCAACAGAACTTATAAAGAGTAGATCTGACCAGGGAGAGCCTCTTAATAGCTGAGACATAAATGTCTTCGTATGATAAGAACTGTCTGATGTTCATAATATTCCATTCTTTCATTTAGCATGGATGGAGTTTATGCTTCAAATGGACTTACAAAATTAATCTATGCCTTTCTCCTCCTTACACTTAGAGAAAAAATTTATTTTCAGAGCCAAAGTCTGAATGAAAATATCAAGACAAATAGCCCAAATGATTTAGCCTACCAGACTGCTTCAATTACCAATTTTCAAAAGAAAAAAAAAGCATGCAAATCAACTTTAAAAAGGGCTAGCCCAAGCTGGGCGTGGTGGTGCACGCCTTTAATCCCAGCACTTGGGAGGCAGAGGCAGGCGGATCTCTGTGAGTTCGAGGCCAGCCTGGTCTACAAAGTGAGTCCAGGACAGCCACGTTTGTTACACAGAGAAACCCTGACTCGAAAAACCAAAAAAAAAAAAAAAAAAAAGGGCTAGCCCAAAATGATCGATCATATAGAGATTGGACAACAAAAGCTATAGCTGGCTATCCCGGGAATTGGCCAATATCTCAATTTTTAAAGAGTGCTCCAAAAAATATTTTCAACTTCATTCCCAGGAGGTGGAATGAAAATTTTTTGTTGTCATATGTTATGTATTGTGATTGTCTGCTGTGTGTGATGTTTGCGATGAATGGCATATGATGAATGTGTCACTTGTGATGAATGGTTACAATGAATGGAACAGTAGAGGTTGGAGTGGCATGGTCAGGTTTTTCCTCAGAATCTTCCCTTTCAGATTCTATTGAAAGATCATCTTGGAAAGCTGTTCTACTTCAGCTGGAGCGTTCAGGACATCATGGATTCATATGGTTACAATGAAAAAAAAAAGAAAAAAATATATATGGGTTGGAGTGAGGGATTTCTTTCTTTCTCTATTCCTTGTCTCTCTCTTTAAAAAAGATTATTTTGTTTATGTTGCTAGAAATTTAAGATTGTTTATTGATACAAGTTTAAAAAATGTTTTGTATATAATAGAAAATTAGGCTTATTGATAAGAATTTAAAATCATTTTGTTTACATGTGTTTTGATTGTCAAAAAATGTAAATACAACTATGTATTGTGTGAAGTTTAAGGTATTTTAACTCTTGCTTTAAGTACATTGATGAAAATTTAAAGTTATTGTTTATGTATTGTACATAAACAATTTATTTACATTGCATATGTAATTATGATTGTAGATTTATTTTTAATTTTACAAGAAGGGGGATATGTAGGAAGATTAATATAAATTAGATTTAGTAAATATCTAGGGGTTTCTGATACAGTCTCTCAATCCGGGGCATGAAGATCAACTTGGCTGTGGGCAATTAGCTTATCAGCTTGTGGTCTAAAAACAAGGTTGAAGCCAGGTGAAACAAGCAAAGACTTTATGACCTGGCATTGTTTTCAGCTGCTAAGTGGGCAGAGCCCAAATTAAGCTGAAGCAGGTGGAACAAGGAGCCATCCTATTTAAGGACAAGTGGATGAGCCTGGAGAGCTGCGTGCTAAGGGCCCCTGATATTAGAGAGCTCCGAGATTGCTGCTGGAGAAAGTGCTGGCCATCATTTGATGGCCAGATCTCCCTGAGGCAGAAGGAAGCTGGTGAGCAGAGAAAGCCTCAGCAAGACAGCAAAAGGCCAAGGACTAAACCCTGTGGCTCAGCTTTTGCCTAGAGGGGTTTGACCTGTCCGAACAGTGGCCTGAACGGAACTGTGGCCAGCTTTAAAGACTGAGGCAGAGAGGCAGAGATGCTGATACAAAGAAAGTAAGTTGGCTTACAGACGGCTGAGGTCTCCTAGAGAGAAGAAAGCCTCAAGCCTTATTTAAGGTGAAACCGCCACAGCCAATTTACCCTGATGAATCTATGTCTGAGATATTCCAGAAGAAAGACTGCTAAGTGCATTAAAGGGTCTACTCCAGAGACTGTGTTCCTGATGACTGAGGACCTGCCCCAGAGACTGTATCCTTCTAAAAGGTTATGAAAATAGTTGTAATAGTTATCAATAGGTTTAGTGGGTAGGTAATAGGAGTTGTAGGCATTCATAGGGGTTGTAGGAATTTATAAGGTTAGTAGTTAAGTAAGTGTTTATAGTTTATTAATAAATAATATTGAATAATTAAAAAGCTGGGTTACACAAGGTGGCTTTTATTATTTTTGTTATTTTATTATACACTCCACTTAATTTTTACTATTCCTAATACCTCTCCCTCCCTTCCAACCCCCCAATACTACATGGGAAAGAAGGTTAAAAGGAGAATGGACAGGGGTACTTCTCTTTGAGCTACTTCCTGCTGATTGGGGTCATTGACTTCTTTGGGGGCAATACCAATCTCAGTCCAGAAGTTCAACAAAGCAGGAAACAGCAGCAGGAAGAACCAGCTGAAGTTTCGGGGAGCACTGAGCACCAACCTCTTTTCTTTGTAGTGCCCCCTTCTCCCTAGGGCTCATTATGCAACAGGAAGATGTTATTATGGAATAGATTTTCTTACCACATAAACAAAGGAAAACACTGAAGACATACATAGAAAAGACATCTAAATTAATTGTAAAAGTAGAGCAAGGCTGGACACACGCCTTTAATCCCAACACTTGGGAGGCAGAGGCAGGTGGATCTCTGTGGTGGGGTTAGTGACGGCATTTAGCAGCATAGGGATCTTAGAATAGCAAAACCTTGGCTTCTTAGGTAAAAGATTTACGTCTGGACGTGGCATGTCCTTGGGAGCCCACCAAAAGGCAAATCATGTGACCTTGGAACAGGAGGGTACTCTGGGGAAGCCTGCCAGGGACCATGGCAATGAGAGGCTGGATTTCACGCGTGGATCTTTGCCATACATTATGACACAAAGGATTTAAATCACGAGTGCATGCGGCCTTGCCGGGCCTTCCTCCTAGTCTGGCAGAAGGACTTCATCGAGGCCCTCCTTCCTCCTCATCTTGCCAAGAGGCTTCAGGTCACTCCTTCTGCCTCACCAGCTGAGAGACCTTGTGCTCCCTGTCAGTGATCCACATAGGTGGAGAGTGTGACAAAATACGCCTTTTGGCAGAGTTGGACTGAAAAGCTGCCTCAGCCAGAACACCCGAGCCAGAACGAGAGTGCCCAGAACTCTGAAACGGTGAACAAATGGCGAATTTGGATGCTTTTAGAGGGGCTTCCAATTGTGAATTATTTGAGTCTAGGACCTCAGAGACAAGCCTTGACTGATTAACAAATCAAATTTATAAATTTATCTTAAGATCTGACGAATAAGACTCATAGACTTTAAGACTGAAAGATCTGGCGGAAATCAACCATCCATACGGATCCACGAACCTGTGAAAATATCTTTTTGAGAAACCTTAGGTTAGTGTTAAGTGTTGGTTTTATAGGTATTAGGGTGTCATAGATTAAGTCTTAGAATTAGGGTTTGGGCTTTAGGATTTAGAAACTTTATAAGTAAATATTAGGTAATTGTTAAGTATTAATAAATACATATTTGATAAATAAAAATTTACTGTTACAGATCTCTGTGAGTTAGAGGCCACCTGGTCTACAAAGTGAGACCAGGATAGCCAGGGCTCTGTTATAGAGAGAAACCCTGTCTCAAAAAACCAAAAAAAAAAAAAAAAAAAAAAAAGATGGAGTAAGACTAGTATCAGGAAAGGAACTGCCTGGAATAGTAGTACCTCTTACCGATGCTGAGATTATGTTATTGTGGGTAATCAGTGAAGATTGCCAAAGAGCTTGTAGTAACTATCTGGGTGAAATTAATAACAAATTTCCAAAAAAGCAGACCAGCAAACCAGGGAACAGCAGCAGCACAGTTTGGGGGAGCAGCATCCTTTCTTCTGTGTAGCACCCCTCCCTTGCTTCTTTGTAGCAAGGCTCTGGTTTGTTTTTTTCCTATCCCAAGTCCTCAGAGTTCACATGCTCAGCTGGCGAAGCCACGCCCCCGCTAGCTCACAAAACAGCACAGTTAATAGTTCACATCTGTGGTCTTAACTGAAGCAGGCTCACACCTGAGATTAAACAAAAACATTCTCATAACTGATTTTTTAAATAAAACTCTTACCACAGCAAGCCCTATGTTAGACACATAGCTGTGTGATGTATAGAATATATATATGTCATGTATATAGTTTGCCATCCAGAGGCACAGTAACGTGAGTGTGTGAGGGTGTTCTGGATCACACAGCATGCTTTCACAGTGCATGTCTGTGTGCACGAGATCTGTGAGACACATTCTCTCTATGTAGCCGTCTGACCTGGAACTCACCATGTGGCTCAGGCTCATCTGGGACTCAGGATCCTCCTGCCTCAGCCTCTGGGTTGTAGGGTCACACTCGGGCTATAATCCTTCAGCTGTGATAGCTGCTTCCAGTAAATAGTATGCTATGAAATGATAAAAAAGAATATGACGTAAAAACAGATTGCTAACATGCATTGTCACTCTCCAGGATTATGTACTCTGCATAATTACATTGCTGTACTTAAATTCTTATTTATTTATTTTACATGTATGAATGTTGGGTCTACATGTAAGAGCATACTTGCACTCAGGGCGCTAGATCCCCCAGGAACTACTAGAGTTAGAAACAGCTGGGAGCCTGCATGAGGGTTCCGTGACTTGAACCTGGGTTTTCTGGAAGAGCAGCCAGGGCTCTTAATCTCTGAGCCATCTCTCCAATCTCAAACTTTTACCTCAGTTTCATTCACTTCCTTTTTGCTTTATTGGAGAACAAACCCAGGGTCTCGTGCCCTTTAAGTGAGTCACATTGAGCCTCATCCCCAGCCCTGTGCTGTGTGTGAGTGTGGGGTGTGTGAGTATGTGAATGTGTATGTGTGTGTGTGTGTCTGTGTGTTGGTCGTGGAGGTCACTGGACATTGATCTCACAAGTTAAGCATTTTACCCCCAAGTTATATCCTCATCCCTTTCATAATACTTTTATTTTAAATTTTTGTTTTATATGTATGAGTGTTTTGCCAACATGCATATCTGTGGTGCTGACAGGGGCCAAAAGAGGGCGCTGGCTCCAAACTTTAGAGTCCTCTGTATGAGCAGCAAGGACTCTTCACTGTGGAGCCATCTCTCCAGCACCCTGCCTGGTCTCTCTGTAATTTTCACTTTGAGATGATGTCTCAATGAAGTGCACAGGCTGTCCTTAGATTCACTCTGTAGCTCAGACAAGCTTTGAACTTGCCATCCTCCTGCCTCAGACTCCCAAGCAGAATGGAAAACATGGCAGCAGACAGCTCCAGGCCACAGGAGCTTGAGGCTAAACTCTGCCTCTCCTCACACCTCAAAGGAACAGGAAGCTGAGCAGCATCCATATTTCATAGCAGCCATCACAGGAACTGGGTGATATCCAGCCTCTTCCCACCCAGTGTCCTTTAACAGCACACACAGGGGCTGGAGCCTGCCTGCATCCCACCAACTGCCTCCCCAACACTGTCTCTGGACCTCTGTCCCCAGCATAGCCTGGCCTTGTCTCTCCCTAACCTGCCCTCTTGCCTTCTAATGAGCTCAGCCCCTCACAGCCCTCACTAGCCTTGTATTCCTCTCCTCCCTGTCTAACTTCCACAGAAATGTATCCTCTCTGGGGCACCAACTGCTCTGCAGCCTCTGAAGTGAGAGATGTTTGTTTTCTTCCAGGGGAGAGTCCTTTCCTTGTTTCTGATCAGTGAATCCTCCACCCACCCCTTCCTCCTCCTGGCTCTCCTCTATCTGGGGATGTTGGGATGTGCTTGTCTGTCTGCTCACTGATTCTCTACCTTGCCTCTGAACAATTTGGTGACTTTGTGCCCAAGGACCTGTGTGACTGAAAATTTTATTAAACTGTATTTCTTAATACCTAAGGACCTAAGAACCAACCCTAACCCTTTTGAAGGGATACCCAGCCTCAAGCACAGATCCGTGAGGGCAACTTGGTTTGTATTCTTTCTGCAGGAACATGGCAATAGCAGTCATTCAGTGGTCGCTTGGCTACGTGCTGGCTGACTCTTCACTTCAGCTTGGGCTCCAGGCCTCCTCAGTTCAGCCTTGACTTCAGGGCCTTGGGAGGCAGGGAGAGAAGGACCTCCTCACGGGACAGGGGCCACCTCCCTCTTCCCTTTGCAGTCTCCTCATGCTCCTCAGGCTAAGAGCCTAATTCTGCCAGTGTTCACAGGCTCATGCTTGCCTCAGCCTTTCAGCATGGTGTCTGCTTCCTCAGTCAGTGAAGACTTTCAAACTTACATGGGGTAAATGCTGTGCGGCAGGGCCTAGTCCTCGGCCACACCCCTCAGCAGGACTCTGTCTCTCACAGTCTGTTCTCCTCAGCCTCTGAGTGTGTGCCTCTCAAACCTCACTCCTCCTCTCAGCTGCGCCCGTGGACTGACGTAGCCTCACCTTGCCTCAGTCCAATCTGGGCTCCACCAACCTAGACCACACTCTCTCTTGCGATTTCAAAGTGAGGCCGCATTGAGAAACAATGCCAAGCCAAGAGCCCACTTTCAGTTTCCTGGGCTTTCACTAATTATGATACGGGATGTGTTCTTATTTGCTCAGGACCACGTGCTTTCTGCCAGGTGTTTCCCACAGATACAAGGCTTGAGGCTGACTTCCAATGCCCTTTTAAGGGTCTGCATTTCAGAAGCCCTTCATGTTCATTAAAGAAATCTAACTGTGGCATAGTTAGTGGAGATAAAGTAATGTCTAGATTTTGGAAGTTTGGCGTCTCAGGTAAAAGATATGGGCGGATCCAATTACTCTGAACAGAGTCACCAAGTTGTTCAGAGGCAAGGTAGAGAATCAGTGAGCAGACAGACAAGCACGCGCCAGCATCCCCAGATAGAGGAGAGCCGGGAGGAGGAAGGGGTGGGAGGAGGATTCAACCAGCCACCCGTATGGATCCACGCCAAAAATTAACCTGAGAGAATTAATATCCTTTTAAGAAACTTAGGTTAGTGTTAAGTGTTTGTTTTTTTTATAGATATGAGTATTTTAGGCATTAAGATATTTTTAGTGAGATTATAGGTTTTAGAATTAGGGTTTGGGTTTTAGGATTTAGGAATTTTATAAGTATTTGTTAAGTATTAATAAATATATAATACCTCCAGACTTATTTACCATTGAAGGGATTGCCTTCAAAGCAGGGCAAAAGCAGATGACATCCTTGATTATGGGACCACAGAACGCACTGTTTTGGAAGCGTGCCTTGGAAAGCCCACCAGGAACTATGGCAATGAAATGCCAGAATTCATGGCTGAGATCATTACAACACAAGAGATTTAAAATTGGAAGCCCACACAGCTTCTCCTCTCCTCTTCCTCTGGCAACACTTGTCGAAAGACCACACTCTGCTGCTCATCACCATTTTGTACCGACCTGCTGGGAATCCATGCTAGTGGAGAAAGTAAAGGCAGACCCTCCCTTGTAGAAAAAAATTAATTAAATTACGTTGGTGCCATTTGTAGAAATAATTAAATTACTTACCAGTATTTATATTAGATTTAATCGGTTCGGCGCTAATCCTTAACCATCCATTATAAAAGAGCACACAGAGACCACATGGATTTTAACAAGCCTTGGCCTGAGTTGTGCAATCCTAGCCCATCTAAGCTAGCTCTTAATTCTATTACCTAAATATGACCCCATATATACATATGTCCCCTTGGACTGCCATTCTCCACGCTATGCCGATGTTCCTGGCCATGTGGAATGAGGTTCCTTTTTCTTTTCTTTCTTTCTTTCTTTCTTTCTTTCTTTCTTTCTTTCTTTCTTTCTTTCTTTCTTTCTTTATTTCTTTTGTTTTTCGAGACAGGGTTTCTCTGTTTAACAGCTCTGGCTGTCCTGGACTAGCTTTGTAGAGCAAGCTGGCCTCGAACTTGCAAAGATCCGCCTGCCTCTGCCTCCCAAGTGCTGGGATTAAAGGCGTGTGCCACCACCGCCCGGCCAGGGTAACGCTTCTTAAAGGTATTGTTTGTAGTAATACTTAAAAATG
>CAJQZJ010000247.1:2407496-2430910 GCA_907164525.1 Lophiomys imhausi | reverse complement strand
CTCCCACTCATCTAACTCCCATTACAGACCCCTCTCTCCCACTCATCCACCATCCCGTCAGTACACCATGGATCTATAAATGGAGCCACTGCTGCACCTTGCTCTCACTCTGACCTCCAATCCACAGTGAGGCATGACTTTGCTACTCTGTGGGTTCTCTTTTTCCCTCTCTTTATCATCATTTCACCCCCAACACTAGAAAGGCTGGAGAGAAAAGGAAAGAGATTCCTGAATAAAGTCAGGGGTCAGAAAGGGGGTGACATTATCCTTAGAGTACTTCCTGCTGACTGGGGCATTGAGTTCTTGGGGCAAGTTTGATCCGGATGTCTAATTTCTTCCTGTAGTTTCTTCTTTGCGCATGACTACGTAGCAAACTGCAACCAAAACAACCAACAACCCACACTACTCTCAGGGCCTGTAAGGGAGGATAGATTAATATAAATTAGATTTAGTAAATATCTAGGGGTTTCTGATACAGTCTCTTAATCCAGGGCATAAAGGTCAACTTGGCTGTGGGTAATTAGTTTATCAGCTTATGGACTAAACAAGGAGGAAACTGGGTAAAACAAGGAGAGACTCTATGGATTAAAAACAAGGTTTATGGCCTGGCATTGTTTTCAGCTGCTAATTGGGCAGAGCCCAGATTAAGCTGAAGCAGGTGGAACAAGGAGAGATTCTATTTAAGGACAAGTGGGTGGAGCCTAGGAGGCCCTATGCTAGAGAGATCTGATGCTAGAAACCACAATGAGTAGTTTGTATCCTCTGATGGAGAAAGTGCTGGTGGACTGATGGCCAGATCTCCCTGGGGCAAAAAGAAGCTGGTGAGCAGAGAAAGCCTCAGCAAGACAGCAAAAGGCCAAGGACTAAACCCTGTGGCTCAGTTTTTGCCTAGAGGGGTTTGACCTGTCTGAACAGTGGCCTAAATGGAACTGTGGCTGGCTTTAAAGACTGAGGCAGAGCAGCAGAGTTGCTAATACAAAGGAAATAAGTTGTCCTACAGACGGCTGAGGTCTCCCAGAGAGAAGAAAGCCTCAAGCCTTATTTAAGGTGAAACCACCATAGCCAATTTACCCTGACGGATCTACATCTGAGATATTCCAGAAGAAAGACTGCTAAGTGCATTAAAGGGTCTACCCTTATTACCTACCCACTAAACCTATTGATAACTATTTCAACTATTTTCCTAGCCTTTTAGAAGGATACAGTCTCTGGGGCAGGTCTTCAGTAATCAGGAACACAGTCTTTGGGACAGACCCTTTATGTACTGGTTTCACCTTAAATAAGGCTTGAGGCTTTCTTCTCTCTGGGAAATCTCAGCCGTCTGTCTGTAAGCCAACTTACTTCCTTTGTATCAGCAACTCTGCCACTCTGCCTCAGTCTTTAAAGCTGGCCACAGTTTCGTTCAGGCCACTGTTCGGACAGATCAAACCCCTCTAGGCAAAAGCTGAGCCACAGGGTTTAGTCCATGGCCTTTTGCTGTCTTGCTGAGGCTTTCTCTGCTCACCAGCTTCTTTCTGCCTCAGGGAAATCCCGCCATATTTCAACAGCACTGTCTCCAGCAGGACTTTCTGAGCTCTCTAGCATGGGGGGCATCTGGCTCCATCCTTAAATAGGATCTCTCCTTGTTCCACCTGTTTCAGTTTAATTTGGGCTCCGCCCACTTAGCAGCTGAAAACAATGTCAGGCCAGATACTTTGTTTCTTAGTCCATTAAGTCTTTCCTGTTTTCCTGGCTTCAACCTTGTTTTTTCAGCCCATTAAGTCTCCTGTTTTATTCCTGTTTTCACCTGACTTCATCCCTGTTTTTCCACAAACTGATAAACTAATCACTCACAGCCAAGGTGATTTTCGTGCCCTGAATTAAGAGACTGTATCAGAAACCCCTAGATATTTTCTAATCTAATTTAATTTATCTAACTCCCTACATCCCATGGATACCAGATGGCAGGCCTGGCCCCTCCTGGGTCTGGGTTAACTGGAAATGCCTGAGGTTCAGACCTCAGAGGCCCCTTGGTGTGGGAATAATTTCTCCTCCCAAGGGAGTGGAGCCTCCTCATTAAATGGCAGAGCAGAAGGGCTGATAGGTGTAGTACGGTGTAGCCTTTCTTGCCTGGGGGCCTGTTCCCTTTTATCTTTAATTTCCTCTCTCTTTTTTTCCTCTCCCTCATTCTCCCCAGGGTAATTTGCCAGCCAAGAAGTGGAGTCTTTTGGTTTCCATTCATCCCTTGACTTCTTGGCAGTGAATTGGTCCCACTCTGGCTCTAAAGCTGGTTCAGGAATTGAGGGATTCCCCCCCATAAGGGAAGACAGATTAATATCAATTAGATTTAATAAACATCTAGGGATTTCTGATACAATCTCTTAATCTGAGGCATGAAGATCAACTTGGCTGTGGACAATTAGTTTAGCAGTTTATGGACTAAAAACAAAGATGAAGTCAGGTGAAACGAGGGGAGTCTCTTTGGACTAAAAACAAGGTTTATGGCCTGGCATTGATTTCAGCTGCTAAGTGGGCAGAGCCCAGATTAAGCTGAAGCAGGTGGAACAAGAAGAGATCCTATTTACGGACAAGTGGATGGAGTCTTGGGGGCACCATGCTAGAGAGCTCTGATGCTAGAAACAACAATGAGTAGTTTGTATCCTCTGATGGAGAAAGTGCTGGTGGAGTGATGGCCGGATCTCCCTAAGGCAGAAAGAAGCTGGTGAGCAGAGAAAGCCTCAGCAAGACAGCAAAAGGCCAAGGACTAAACCCTGTGGATCAGCTTTTGCCTAGAGGGGTTTGACCTGTCTGAACTGTGGCCGTCTTTAAGCACTGAAGCAGAGCCACAGAGTTGCTGATACGAAGGAAATAAGTCATCTCCCAGAGAGAAGAAAGCATCAAGCCTTATTTAAGGTGAGACTGTGATAGCCAACTTACCCTGACAAATCTACATTTGAGACGTCCCAGAAAAAGGACTGTTAAGTGTGTTAAGGGTCTACTACAGAGACTGTGTTCCTGACGACTGAGGACCTGCCCCAGAGACTGTATCCTTCTAAAAGGTTATGAAAATAGTTGTAATAGTTATCAATAGGTTTAGTGGTTAGGTTAAAGGGGTTGTAGGAATTTATGGGGTTAATAGTTAAGAAATTGTTGGTATTTGTTATAAGTGGATATTGTTAATAAATAAATAATTAATAATTTTAAAGAGTTCAGTTATAATGGGAGGCAGGCAATTTAAAGGAACTTGGAAGGGCAGAAGCAGAGGATGGACCTGGTTCTCCTTGGGTGGCGCTGTCCTGCAGGTGTTGGCTCATCAGCCATGCACCCCACCTTTAAACTAGAGGGGGGCGACCTCCAGCCCCGTTAGCCCAAGGAGGAAAATCAGAAGCTCAAGGGCCAATTAAATTATCCACAGGGCCCTCTCCTGGTTGCAACTCACACAGAGGACCCCTAAGCATGCCCATGTGGTACCCAGGGCGAATTGGACAGTGCCCATTGTCCTGGGGATAAGGTCCAAAATGGACATTACCATTGCAGGAAAGAGGTTCTGTAGACAGTTTTTTAAAATAATCCAATATATTACTGTACTTAATTTATTGTGCTTAATCCCTCTACCTACCTTCTATCCCTCGTTCCCTTCAACACCCCAATCCTATGTGGGAGAAAAAGGTTAGAGGGAGAAGGAACATAGGTCGCTTCGAGCTACTTCCTGCTGAGTAGGGTCTTTGGATTCTTTGGGGGTAATACCAGTCTCATTAGAAGTTCAGCAAACCAACAAACCAGTGAACCAGGAGACCAGCAAACCAGGAGACAGCAGAAGGAAGAACAAGCAGCAGTTTGGGGGAGCACCAGCAACTGGGAGAGTAACAACCTCTTTCTACCTTGTAGCCCTTTCTCTTATTTGTAAAACTTTCTCTTACTTCTCTGTAGAGCCTCTTTACTCTTACTTCTTTGTAAAGCCCATTCTCTTTTACTTCTTTGTGGAGCTCCTTCTCTCTTTTCTCTTTGTAGCCCCCTTCTCTTTGGGGCTCTGGCTTTTTTCCCCTCCTTTGTAGAGCCCCCTTTTCATTGGGGCTCTGGCTTTTTATTCCTCTCCCAAGTCCTCAGAGTTAAACTTGCTCAGCTCCTTAAGTCACGCCCCTGCTAGCTCAGGAGACCATTTGTACTTTACATTTGTGTCTTAAGCAGCCCACCTGGGATTAAACAAAAACATTCTCACAATTGGTTTTAATAAATTCCTACCACAAAGTTCCGTTGCCTGATAGACACTAGTGCCAACCAGACTATGTTAAGAAAAGAAGAAGTCCCTCACAGCTAGAAACTTGCCCCCAGGCCCTCAATCTTAGGAGTAGGAGGGAACACCCGGTCAGAGGAAAGCCAGGACTGGCTTCTATGGAAGGACGTGGATGGGTCCACGGGGGAGGTTAGACCTTTGGTTATTTCAGGGCTCAGCACAAACCTGTTCACTCAGGATATCTTGGGCCAGGAAGATGCCTACATTACCTCAGATCATAAAGCCTTTTATGATGACATTTTGGATGAGGAACAATTACAATGGCCACTGATAGAGCAACAGGCAATTTGGGAAAGACCCCCCCCCCGAAATCCTAAAGGTGACTGTTTCCCAGGTACCCCTAATTAAGTGGATCCCCAGACTCCCAATCTGGTTGGAGCAATGGCCCCTCACTTTGGTTAAATTTAAGGCATTAAAAGAGCTTGTGGCTGAACAGTTACAGCTGGGACATATTCAACCATCCATTAGTCTATGGAGTATTCCCATGTGGGCTGCTTAGGACACAGGTATAAAGTATAAAAGTATTGTGAGCTAGCAGGGGCGTGGCTTAACCAGCTAAGCAAGTTTAACTCTGAGGTCTTGGGAGAGAGGAATAAAAAGCCAGAGCCTGGGGAGAAGGGGGCTCTACAAAGGAGGAAATAAAAAGCCAGAGCCCCGAGGAGAAGAGGGCTCTACAAAGGAGTATTCCATGGACTAATTGGGACTAGTTTGTAATTAGGAAGAAGTCTGGTAAATGGAGAATGTTACAGGATCTTAGAAAGATTAATAATTGGATGGTTATACAAGGTACACCCCTACAGGGACTCCCTTGGATACCTGCTGTTCCAAAAGGTCTTTATTTCCTGGTTATTGATATTAAGGAATACTTCTCTATTACCCTACAACCTCAGGACTGTGAGAAATTCACCTTCTCTGTGCCTTCCCTCAATTTTGGGGGGCCCAATGATTGGTATGAATGGAGGATGCTTCCCCAGAGTATGGCTAATAGTCCAACCTTTTGCCAAAATTATATTGAGGCCATCCTTATGTAAGGCTGTAAAAAATAATAAATACCACTACCCCTCCCTAGGAAGGCCTTCTCCTCCATTCATGAGAACCTGACCTCATGACTCCTGGGGACATTCCACAGAACTCAGACCTCAGGACTAAGTTTACCCAGCTGACTAGAATGCTCCCCACTCCCCTATCCCCACCTGCGTTATCACCTAGCATCCCCCTTTGTTTCCCTTATCCACACTTCCGTATCACCACCTGTGGCTATCACCTAGAGGGCTAAAAGTTAACAACATTGTTTCCTTTATGTAGCCACCTGTTTCCAGCTTGTGTGTTTGATTTTTTTTTTTTTGGTTTTTCGAGACAAGGTTTCTCTGTGTAGCCCTGGCTGTCCTGGACTCACTTTATAGACCAGGCTGGCCTCGAACTCACAAAGATCCACCTGCCTCTGCCTCCCAAGTGCTGAGATTAAAGGCGTGCACCACCACCGCCCAGCTTTTTTTTTTTAAAGATTTATTTTATTTATTTTATGCATATGTGTGCTCTATCTGTATGTACACCTGCATTCCAGAAGAGGACACCAGATCACATTGTGGATGGTTGTGAGCCACCATGTGGTTGCTGGGCATTGAACTCAGGACCTTTCGAAGAGCACTAGGCAGTGCTCTTAACCGCTGAGCCATCTCTCCAGCCCTGCTTGTGTGTTTGAAAACTGTTATTTTTCATTCACTCCTTCCGGAAGGCATTCAAACCCCAGCACATCGGCTTAATAAAAAACCTCTTGCATATTGCAATGAACCTTGGTCTCTGGTGGTCTCTGGGCGTCAGGACCCAGGGGACTCCCAGGGTCCAATACTTAAACCTGTTCAAGAACTACTCAAAGACCTATACACTACCCTGCAGGTGCTCATGGCTCTGGAACACCCAGACCACAGCTCACTCAAAGAGGTGATACAGGCCTGGCTCACAGAGATCTGTGAAGCCTCTATTTAGTACCCTACACACCCTATGCACTCTCCAGGGATGCTGCTCTTTGAGGACTGGTAGTTAATGATGGGCAAGAATCTGTTCGGCAGGGTAACCTAAGACAGGAACAGTCCATTATACTGGGGCTCCCTGAGGTGGGATCAACAAGATCAGAGCACAAGAACCCTGGTTCCCACTGAGTTGCTAAAAAAAAATTAAAAATAAAAACAAAAGGGTGAATATGTAGGAGGAACAATGTCTGACATTGAGCAGAAACAAGGCCTACTCTTAAATAGTACATGCATGGCTGGCCTTTCATGTGCAGCTGACATGAGAGACCTTCCCCGGGCATGCCTGAACATGCCCAGCCTGAGACCTGCCTGGAGATTGATGATACCACATTGGGTAATGAGAGGGTAATGAGACAGGAGCCAATGAGGAAGAACAGCAACAACAATTTTTTACAATGTTTTGCCACATTAGGCCTACCTACCTCATCAGGTAAAAACAGATAATGGACCATGCTTTGTCAGCAGGGCCCTTCAAAACTTCTTTCCCCAATGGCAGATTAAACATACTACAGGAATTCCCCATAATCCTAGGGGACAGGTGTAGAGAGCTGCGACATGCCGCGCCCTAAAGATAGCACTGGTTTCCGCCTTTCACCAGCCCGATGGTGAGCGCTCTCGGTGGTAAACAAGTCCATATTTGGCTAAGACTGCTGATCTAGCTTGCTTCCGCATACATGGGCCTGTAAGATAGCACCACGTGGCTTTACTTGATTGGCGGTTCATATAGTATTTAGCCTGTGGGTTGGGTCTGCCCAGGCATTCGGAAGACTGTTTTCAAGGGACCTGAATAAACTGCTTGAGAAGAGCTTTTGCGAGTTGCATCGTCCTTGCTGGTCGAGGGGGACGCGACAAGTGGTGGCCCGTACGGGGAACCAGAAAAGACTCAGAACTCCTGCACTCAGGGGCAGCGCTGGTAAGTTCCTGGGATAAATTAGGACAATAAAGTTTCGCGGGAAATTACGAACAAAAGGTAAAGTTTCGCGGAAATTGCGAACAAAAGGTAAAGTTTCGCAGAAATTGCGAACAAAAGGTAAAGTGTCGCGGAAATTGCGAACAAAAGGTAAAGTTTCGCGGGACACTGCGAACCGAAAGTAAATTTTTTCTTTTTGTTTTTTTTTTTTTTTGTTTTGGTTTTTCGAGACAGGGTTTCTCTGTGTAACAGCCCTGGCTGTCCTGGACTCGCTTTGTAGACCAGGCTGGCCTCGAACTCACAGAGATCCACCTGCCTCTGCCTCCTAAGTGCTGGGATTAAAGGCGTGAGCCACCACGCCCGGCTCGAAAGTAAATTTTTAATCATGGGATCGTCTCAGTCACATCCAATTTTTCTGGCTCTTCAGGAGCTACTTTTAGCTAGGAAATTGAAACTTGAGAAGTCAACCCTAAAAAGATTTTTAAATGAATGCGACTCCGTGGCTCCATGGTTTGCAGTGTCCGGGAATCTTATGGTATCCTGCTGGGACAAATTAGGCAGGGACTTGGATTTTGCTTGGGAGCAAGGTGCTCTGAAGCATGGAGTAAGACCGGTTTGGAAGATGGTGAGGAGTTGTTTAGAAGATCAGAGATGCTGTAAAGCAATCAAGGAGGGAGAATCAGCCTTGAAACTGCTGCAAGGGGAAAGATCTGAACAGACAGACAGTGAAAAGGGAAACAAAAAAGGCGAAAGATTTGAGCAGGCAGACAGTGAAAAGGGAAGCAAAAAGAAGGTCCCTCTCTATCCCGATCTTAGAGATTTTAGAGATTTTGAGGACTCAGAGGGCACGGATTCTGAAGGGGAGCTACACGCTCTAATAGAACAGTTGGAGAGGACTGCTATTAGAAAAAGGAAAAAGAGGGGCTGGAGAGATGGCTCAGCGGTTAAGAGCACTGCTTAGTGCTCTTCCAAAGGTCCTGAGTTCAATTCCCAGCAACCACATGGTGGCTCACAACCATCCACAATGTGATCTGGTGCCCTCTTCTGGAATGCAGGTGTACATGCAGACAGAGCACACATATGCATAAAATAAATAAAATAAATCTTAAAAAAAAAAAGAAAAAGGAAAAAGAAAAAGGTAAAAGAAAAAGACACGTTGGCGGCAGTCAGTGTAAGTGAAGCTGTTGCCGCGGCGCCTTCAGCCACGTTGGCGGCGGTCATTGTAAGTGAAGCCGTTGCCGCGGCGCCTTCAACTCCTCCTACATACCCAGAAGCTGTTCAGATAGATCAGCTTGTTCGGTCCCTGAAAGTAGGGAGATCTTTCTGCCCGGGGATGTGGACACAAGTCAAAACAGACTTACAGTTTGCCTATCCGGTATACCAAGATCCACAAGGGAACAGGTACGAGGAACCGCTTGATTTTAAAGTAGTTAAATCCCTTACAGAGTTGGTTCGTACCTATGGTATTACTGCTTCTTTTACATTAGCTCAAGTAGAAGCATTAAGCAGACATTGTATGACCCCGAGTGATTGGAGTGGCCTGGCCCACGCCTGCTTAAGTCCAGGGCAATACTTAGACTGGAAAGCTTTCTTGATTGAGTATGCCACTGAGCAAGCAGCCATTAATCAGAGAAATGGAAATCCAGCCTGGGATAGAGATATGCTGCTTGGGCAGGGGAGATTTGCCCACCAGCAGACAGGATATCCCAATCAGGTTTATGAACAAATAAACCAGACAGCTATCAAGGCTTGGAAATCCCTTCCTAACAAGGGGGAGGTGAGTGGGAACTTAACTAAAATTCTACAGGGCCCCATGGAACCCTTTTCAGACTTTGTGGCACGATTGGTGGAAACGACAGGGAAGATTTTTGGCGACCCGGATGCTGCTACGCCACTAATAAAACAGTTGGTCTATGAGCAATGTACCGAAGAGTGTAGAGCCGCTATCACCCTGTACAAGAACAAAGGGCTAGAAGCCTGGATGAAAGTGTGTAGAGAACTTGGAGGGCCGTTAACTAATGCTGGTCTTGCTGCTGCGGTAGTACAGTTGACCAGAAAAGGTGGAAAAAGTCCAGGAGTTTGTTTTAAGTGTGACAAGATGGGACACTTTAAAAGACAATGCCCCGGGGGAAGGAGTACAGAAAGTACAGGAAGTGTACAACGCCCCAGGCAGCCGGGATTATGCCCAAAATGTAAGAAAGGGAACCATTGGGCTAATGAGTGCCGTTCAGTGACAGACATCCATGGCCAGCCTTTGACTCAAGGATATGGTGGCGCTCGTCCAAAAAACGGACAGCGGGGCCCACGACCCCAGGGCCCACAAATATATGGGGCAGTAGAGAATCAAGACAAAAACAAAATCAAGAGAGATGGCCAGCCCTCCGCCATCTGAGAGACCGTGGAGAGCCACTGCAGGCTCAACAGGATTGGACCTCTGCTCCACCACCAGACTCGTATTAACACCTCAAGTGGGGGTCCAGTTAATTGAAACAGATTTTAAAGGACCCCTTGAACCTGGTACAGTTGGTTTACTGTTAGGGAGGTCATCATCAGCCTTGAGAGGACTTATTGTCCATCCTGGAGTTATAGATCCAGATTATACAGGAGTGGTTAAGGTCATGGTAGCCTCCCCCCGTGGTATAACAGCTATCTCTCCTGGAGATAGAATTGCTCAGTTGGTCATTTTGCCGAGCTTACATGATCGCTATGCGGCAAGGGATTGAGAGAGAGGAAAAGATGGTTTTGGGTCCACGGGCACAGATCTGACTTTTCTCTCCTTGGATTTGGACCAACGCCCCGTCTTGGAGTTAAAGGTTGAAGGTAAAAGGATCCTGGGCCTTTTGGATACTGGGGCTGATAGGAGTATCATAGCAAAGAAAGACTGGCCTTCAGGTTGGCCCGTACAAGCCTCTTCTCAAACACTTCAAGGCCTGGGTTATGCTAAGACTCCAGATATGAGTGCAAGATTATTAAAGTGACAGGACCAAAAAAAAAACCACTCAGGAGAAATACAGCCATATGTACTTGAGCTCCCTATCTCCCTTTGGGGAAGAGACCTTTTAAAGGATATGGGATTTAAATTAAGTAATGACTATTCTGATTCAGCCCAATGTATGATGCAAGATATGGGATATGCTCCAGGCTTTGGAATAGGAAAATACTTACAGGGGCAAAAGATTCCCATATCTATACAACAAAGACAAAAGAGACAGGGCCTGGGTTTTTCCTAGGGGTCACTGAGGAGTGCATTCCCATAACTTGGAAGACGGAGGACCCAGTATGGGTTCCTCAGTGGCCACTTTCCTATGTAAAATTGAATACAGCCAAAGAGTTGGTGGATGAACAGATGTCTTTAAAGCATATAAGGCCATCTGTATCTCCCTGAAATACACCTATCTTTGTCATTAAAAAAAAAATCTAAAAAATGGAAATTGTTACATGATCTGTGTGTCATAAATCAACAAATGCAGATCATGGGCCCAGTGCAACGCGGCTTGCCGCTTTTATCATCTTTGTCAGCCTCATGGCCCATAATAGTTATAGATATAAGGGATTGTTTTTTCTCCATCCCTTTGTGTGCCAAAGATAGTAAGAGATTTGCATTTACTGTTCTATCCTGTAACCATAAAGAACCTGATCAGCGGTTTGAATGGGTAGTATTACCTCAGGGCATGGCAAACAGCCCCACTATGTGCCAACTGTATGTGGGGGAAGCCATTGCTCCCTTGAGAAAGAGTTTTCCAGATTTGAGGTGTGTTCATTATATGGATGATATCTTACTAACAGCTAAAAATGAACAAATGTTAGATCAGGCCTATAAAAAATTAGTTCACTTATTAAAAAAAAAAAAGGTTATTTATTGCTCCTGATAAGGTTCAAAAGAAAAATGTGGTTAATTATTTAGGAGCGAAGGTTGGACCTAAAAAGATAATACCTCAAAAGAGTGAGAAAAAAAAGATAATTTAAAGACTCTAAATGATTTTCAAAGGTTGTTAGGAGATATCAATTGGGTAAGAGGCTATTTGAAGCTACTAAATTATGAAATAAGGCCCCTATATGATATTTTAAAAGGTGATTCAACACTTAATTCTCCTAGACAATTTACAAAGAAAAAAAAAAGCTTTATGTAAAGTGAAAAAAAGGTTACAAAATGCCTTCCTAAAGAGATGACAAGAAGGACAGCCCATTACATTGTACATATTTGCCACCTATGGTCAACCTACAGGATTGTTATGACAGGACGGACCATTATTATGGACTTATTCAAAGATTTCTCCAAAAAAATCCATAGAACATTATCCCACTACAGTTGCTGCTTTAGCCTTGAATGGTATCCAACAATGTTTACAGTCTTTTGGAGTTGCTCCTGCCAGTATAATAGTGCCCTATTCCAGTCATCAAATTAAGATTTTGTGTGACACTGTAGATGATTGGACAATATTACAATGTAGCTTTAAAGGAGTGATTGATAACCATTATCCTAAGCATCCATTGCTATCATTTTTTAAAGAACACCCAGTGATATTCCCTAAGGTTACTTCAACAGTACCACTTCAAGGGTCAATAATGTGTTTACTGATGGCTCAAAGACAGGCTGCGGAGCCTATTTGATAGAAAGACAAGAGCCCGTGCTATGCCAATTTCAACCAGGCTCCCCCCAAATAGTAGAGTTGAAAATAGTAATTGAGGTGTTTAAAAGATGTCAATTTGCATTCAATTTGATTTCAGATTCAGTCTATGTGATCAATGCAGTAAAAGTATTAAAATTAACAGGTTAAGAATAGTAATACTGTATGTGCCTTATTACAAGAGTTACAAGTTTTAATCTGACAAAAAAAAAGATGTTTTTATATTCAACATATCAGAGCACATACAGGATTACCTGGACCATTAAGTGAGGGTAATGATAAAGTTGATCAATTAACTAGGATGAAATACATTTTTTGAAACTCATTCTTGGACCAAGCCAGACAGTTTCACCAATTATTTCATGTAAATACAAAAACTCTACAACAAAAATTCCATTTGTCGCTGGGCGGTGGTGGCGCACGCCTTTAATCCCAGCACTTGGGAGGCAGAGGCAGGCGGATCTTTGTGAGTTCGAGGCCAGCCTGGTCTACAAAGTGAGTCCAGGACAGCCAAGGATACACAGAGAAACCCTGTCTCGAAAAAAAAAATTCCATTTGTCTAGAGCAGATGCTAGACACGTGGTTTTGGACTGTCCTCAGTATGTGATTCATCATCATCCTCCCAGTGTGGGAGTGAACCCTAGAGGGTTGATGCCACTCAAAATCTGACAAATGGACATTACCCACATTTCAGAGTTTGAAACCTTAAAATATATTCATGTGTCTGTGGATACCTGCTCAGGTATCATACATACTACACCTATGAGTAGAAAAAAGACTCACAATGTCATAGGACATTGCTTAAAAGCCTGGGCTACATGAAAAAAACCACAACAGCTAAAAACGAACAATGAACCAGCCTATACGGCTCAGTCCTTTGTCTCCTTCTGCAACCAGATGGAGGTACAGCTTAATCACGGATTACCATATAATCCTCAAGGACAAGGAATTGTGGAGCGTGCTCATCGCACCTTGAAAGAATGTTTACAAAAACAGAAAGGGGGAATAGGCCAAGGCCGTACCCCCAAGGAGAGAATGTCTTTAGCCTTATTTACTTTAAACTTTTTCAATTTGGATGCTCAAGGCCGCTCAGCAGCGGACAAACATCAGGATTCCCATGGTCCACCTAAAGGCATGGTGAAGTGGAAGGATATTTTGACAGGCTCTTGGCGAGGGCCTGACCCCGTGCTAACATGGGCAAGAGGATCTGTTTATGTTTTTCCTCAGGATCAACAGGATCCAGTGTGGGTGCCTGAACGCCTTGTGAGGAAGATTCGTCATGAAGACCTTCCTGGGGATCCTGGTGATAGTAGCAGTGATGATGTCAGGAGTGACCAAGCCGAGATGGGGGATCCTGTCGATATTCCCAAAGCTGATGCCGGTCAGACATGATGCAACTGTGTTTCCACACTTATTTAACAGTAATAGAAGCTTAGGCTTACCCTACCTTCCCTTTGATGATCAAAAAAGCCCTATAGAGGGTAATAGAAATGTCAGCTTAAAGGGTAGTCTGTGCTTTTTTATGAGCTTCAATAGGTCAGATGATACGGAGTGCATTAAATTGTCTCGGCAGTCGGTGGACTTTGTATCAAAGATTCCTCCTTGGAACGGTGCACGCGGTTTTAATATCTCAGTTAACGGTTCTCGCCTTGAAGGATGGTGGCCCACATGAGTCTCTGACCGGGACCACCCCAGACAGCCACGTTGGGCACCTTTTTGTAGAGGATCTGCAGGAGAGGAAGGACCTTTTCCCTGGACTGGATGTCAGGAGCGTAGAGCAGTTTGGGTTCAGGGTAGATATTTTTTTTCTTTTTTTGGTTTTTCGAGACAGGGTTTCTCTGTGTAGCCCTGGCTGTCCTGGACTTACTTTGTCGACCAGGCTGGCCTCGAACTCGCAAAGATCCACCTGCCTCTGCCTCCCAAGTGCTGGGATTAAAGGCGTGCGCCACCACTGCCCGGCATAGGGTAGATATTTTTCCTTTAGTCCCTCAATTAGTCATGTAGTAAATGAAAATTGTTGAGGATTGCTCAATTTATCTACTATGGATAGAGATCAGACTACATTGGGTATGCAACAGACTGTTACTAATCCTTTTGATTTGTGGCTTTTGTGTGGGGTAAATGGAAGTTGCATGGACTTGGGACCTGTCATTATGCTTGGAGGAGGATCTTATCGAAAGGACAATTTTTCTTTGGGGGACTATTCTGTGGGGGTCGGAGATTCTAGTGGTGTCAGTGGCTGGGGG
Source organism: Lophiomys imhausi (assembly GCA_907164525.1). Taxonomy (NCBI): domain Eukaryota; kingdom Metazoa; phylum Chordata; class Mammalia; order Rodentia; family Muridae; genus Lophiomys; species Lophiomys imhausi. The sequence continues at coordinate 2,416,823 of CAJQZJ010000247.1, read as the reverse complement.
AATGTGACATTTCTTTTGTCCAAGAACAAGACCTTTTCAGCTTCGCCAGTGTGTCTCTGGCCTCATTTTCTGTGGATTGTAAGTAATGGGAGTGCATCCTTGGGTAAAAAAAAGTTAGTATGCACCCCGGACACATGCTTTTATGCCCTGTGCTGGAATGCCACAGCCTTTCCTGTGGCTGTGGTGACTAGAATGCCTCAATATGTACCAGTTCCTGTAGAGGCCCCTAATACCATGATGATATTCAGGCTTAAAAGAGATTTTGGCATCACTGCAGCTATTGTTACTGCCATCACTATTGCTGCTGTGGGGGCTACTGCCTCAGCTATTGCCTTGTCTAGTTCTATACAGACTGCCAATGCCCTGAATAACATCTCAGCCAATGTAGCACAGGCATTGGATACTCAGACCTCTATGAATTCTCATCTCAAAGGAGGCCTTATGATAGTTAATCAACACATAGATTTAATACAAGAACAGATTGATTCTCTTTGGCAACTAGCACAGTTGGGGTGTGAGTGGAAAATGCAGGGTTTGTGTGTTACTTCGGTGCGGTATCAAAATTTATCAAAGGCTGCTAATCTGTCTAAGCAATTGTCAGAGCTCCTCTTACAGGATTGGTCGGCTGATTTTGAAAATAAGATGAGAGAGCTGAGAGCGACAATCGTCCACATCAACTCCACTCGAGTGGATCTGAGTCTGGCTAATGGTTTGACTTCCTGGATACAGGCGGCTATGAATCATCTTAAGGAGTGGGCGGGCGTAGGCTCTTTGGCGATACTGATGATACTAGCCTCTCTGGTTTGCCTATGGTACATCTACAATATGAGAGCCACACAAAAGCGTAATACAGCCATGATTATACAGGCCCTTGTCGCCATTGAGGCGGGCCAGTCCCCTCAGGCATGGCTCGCTGCCATGAAGCCTTAAATCTTCACTGAGCATAGTCCCTGCCCACTGAGGTATTCGTTCCATGGATATTAGGGTCTGGCAAGTCAGTGACAGAGTGGACAGATAAGTCTCAGCCACCTAAGACAGGGCAGCCCCGAGTGGGGAGGCTGACCCAGAGATGGGTGAGAGTTTGAACACCAACCTCCTACAGGCTCAGGCTCACCGTGAGATCCCCAGATATGGGGATTACGAAGCCTTTCCAGGGACTTCTACCATCATTTTACAAAAACAAAAAAGGAGGAACTGTAGAGAGCTGCGACGTGCCGCACCCTAAAGATGGCGCCGGTTTCCGCCTTCCACCAGCCCGATGGTGAGTGCTCTCGGTGGTAAACAAGTCCATATTTGGTTAAGATCGCTGATCTGGCTTGCTTCCGCATACGTGGGCCTGTAAGATAGCACCACGTGGCTTTACTTGATTGGCTGTTCATATAGTATTTATTTAGCCTGTGGGTTGGGTCTGCCTGGGCATTTTCGGAAGACTGTTTTCAAGGGACCTGAATAAACTGCTTGAGAAGAGCTTTTGCGAGTTGCGTCGTTCTTGCTGGTCGAGGTCAACGCGACAGACAGGCAATCATTGAGAGACATCACCAAAACCTAAAGACCCAACTACAAAAACAAAAAAGGGGAATAAGCCCTCATCAACAGCTTGGGCTGGCATTGTTTACTTTAAATATTCTAAATTTTTCAAAAAATGAGACTCACATTTCCAAAAACATTGGTCAACTCAAGATCATAAAATAGACATATGGATAAGATGGAAAGATCCTGCCACAGAGGAGAACTGACCCACTTACGAGCATGGGATGAGGATTTGGGTGTGTGTTCCCAATAGAACCAAACCCTATATGGGTACCTGCAAGGAACCTTAAATTTCTCCCACTGGGTGGGAGGTCCCTTGCACCTGATTATACCACCACATCGGCTGAAACAAATGACAAATAAGGAGAGAAAGGCTCTCTGGTGGCTTCAAAACCACAAGGCCAGATTAGGCCAAAGTTCCCACAAGAGGAGAAACACCTAACACAAAAAGTTCTGGGACTAAAAAAGAGCTCCTGAGAGGCCATTTTCTTCTTGTCTTCCAGATACTGGTGTGCCTGGCTTGGCTGTTGATTGGAGGGTTGCAGATCCCACAGACGAAAATGGAAGGAGGCAGGGGCAGAAGGATCTTGAGTTCGAGGCCAGCCTGGACCATCCCTGTCAGACAGACATCCCTAACTCTGCCTGCGCCGCTTCCATAGCTGCTGTGACTCTGACACGAATCACTACTGTGACTCAAACCCTCCAGATGGTTGGTCGTCCATGTCGTCTCTGGGATACAACAGCAACTACTTGTCTTAGCCAATCATCTTGCCGAGGGTACAAGAGATTGCCTTGTTAATCCTTTTTTTTTTTTTTTAAACATCTTTCATTTATCCATTATGTACACAGCATTTGCTCCACACACGCCCGGGCAGATCTCAATGTAGATGGCTGTGAGCCACCACGCGGCTGCTGGGAACTGAACTCAGGACCCCGGGAAGAACAGCCAGTGCTCTCAACCTCTGAGCCACCCCTCCAGCCCGCCTTGTTAATCCTTAATGTAGAGTAAATCCTACTGTTATGATTGCTAATTTGTCTACATATATGAAGGAGCCTTGAAGTGATGAGTGTTTACAAATATCAAGATTGCTACCTAATGATGTTATAAAATTTAATGATGCTCAGGTTCTGATTATCCCTACTGCCACCTTCTTTCAAGATGTCTAGAGTCAGTTGACTTCATGGTTGTTATTGTCTAATCTGACATTGATGGGGTTAATTCTTGTTTATACTTTAATGGTTTGGGGTCTATATCGGTACTGGAGGTACGGCCAACAAAATGTACAACTAAGTCACAAGCTGGTAATGCTTGCTCAGGAGATTAAGGAGGTTTTCCCTAATGGGATCCCTCACAACCCTTGGATTAACATGGCCCTTAATGAGGTCATGTAAGTCCTTTGAGGGGTGACAGGAACTCATAAAGGGTGATGTCACAGCACTGGTCCCTCCCTGTTCTCTCGCTTCACTGCTGATGAGCAATGGGCAAGAGGCTGTCTCTCCCCCTCCCTGTTGTTTAAACAAATAAAACAGGGGGAGATATGGGGACTTGGGAAATGGAGGCTTATGAGAAATGCCTTGTTGCTGGTAAAATGAAAGTAACTTGTGGGAGATCTCTAAGATGGCACTGGCGGGAAGATGCCGGGGAGGAGTTGAAGCTCTATCGTGGGTATAGCTGATTGGATGAGCAAGACTTCCATGCTCGTGATCAGTGCATGATCACCATGTTACCAGGCTTCTGCTATGTGATGTAATAGGATGACCTTTAATGTGATTGGCCCATGTAGCCTCATGTGGAAACACCCATTTGGTTTTGTATATAAGCTAGGGGGCAAAATATTTAAAAAATGGGAAATGCTTAGACATCACCCCTGTTTGTCTTTGGAGTTAAGGCTGGAGAGTCGGGCAGGCAGCACACTCACTTTTCTCTGAGAACCCCCTTATGTGGTGATTGCCCTATATGGGCCCTCTGACAATCTGCATGGCTTGCACAGTTTCTTAGCCATTCCCCTTCAACAAGGCATATCTTCTGGCCACAACTGACTTTTTGTCCATATCAGCAAACTAAAGAGACGTCAAGCCCCTCCTTATGGGCTGCCAGATGCTCATCTAAACTGCCTACTAATTTCTCTATAAAGACTTAACTTCTACCACAGAACCTGACCCATTCACATCACAAATCTAAAAGAAATGTTAAATTTTTCAGTGGACAAGACAATGGGACCCTTGCCCAGGGACCCAATATTTACTTATTTTAACTAAAAAGTGTGGATTTTCTTTCTATTTCTTGTGGTCCTCCATTGGCCTAGCCCTGAACCAGGAGTTAGGGAAGAGGGTGTTACCCTGGAGATATCATGGCCATTCCAAGGTGACATGAAGAGTCCAGAGTCTGGTGTTGCCCTAGATCTGTCCTCCCTGACTCTAACTCCTGGTTGCCCTACACACATCAGCTCAACTGAAGGAATAACCCCAGGGCGCCTAGGCTCTGCTTAGGTGACCATGGCTAACAGCATGACGGCCGCCAAGACCCCCGAGTGCTGCACTGTGGTAAAGCCTACCTTGCCCTCCCCTCTTCTAGACAAAACGTTGTGGTATGAGTTTATTAAAATTAAAATAGCTGTAATGAGCATGTAAGCAGCCATACAAAATGGCTGCAGGGAGTTTAGAAAAAAACTTGTTTTGAAGTGGAACTTGTTTTGGAATGGAAAGTGCTTAGACAAATATTTGCTAGGACTAAGATTAACACTCAGGCATGTGAGGCACCTGAGGGAGTAGAGATTAGATTAGAGCATGCATGTCAATCTAAACAGGAAAACATGTTATGTCAAACTTGTTTTGAAGTGGTGTACTAAAAACATGTTTACCAAAATTATAGAAAAATATGTTTTGAATAAGAGTGAAATATATTTACAAGACCACTGATAGCCAGGCACGGATGGTTATCGGTGAGGAGGAGAATATGACGTCAGTCCAGGACACAAAAGAGGAAACAGCTGAGACCTGAGACCGGAGTGAGAGCTTGCCCTACCAGGGACAAGACTGTCTTGCAGCAGAGCTTGCCCTACCAGGGACAAGACTGTCTTGCAGCAGAGCTTGTCTGACCAGGGACAAGACTGTCTTGCCAGCTGAGAGACAAAGCACTCTCTCGAGCCTCACCCTCGCCCCCCAACTGCGCTCTTAAAGAGAAACCAACTACTTTCATGCAGCCTCTGCTCGCGGACGAGCCGAACTTCTCGTGCCACAGCTGCTCGGGGACCCAGGAACGTCATCGCCTTCTAGCTACAAGGGACTAACCTGACTCAGAGCCCAGAGACTTCGACCCTTCCAGGTCGGATACATACAACTCCATTCCCCTTAAGGAATGGTTATAACACCTAGGACCCTACTGCTCTGAGAATGTATTTATAGTTAGTGCTAGTTCTGTTACAGATGTTGATACTGACTGATTTTAGTATTGCATTTTTAGAATGTTATATATATTGCTTAGCTTGAATAATGTTTAAATTATATAAAATATATAAAAAATATAAAATTGTGTTACCATACAAACTTATTGTCTCTGATCTCATATTTGGGGACCCCCGGGCTGAACTGCCCGTTATAAGTACTCATGACAATAACCAATTATGAGAATGTTTTGTTTAATCCCAGGTGTGAGGCTGCATAAGACACAGGTGTAAAATATTAACTGTCTCATGCACTAGTGAAAGTAATGAAATTTTTAAAGACCCCCCCTGGCAGACAGATTGGATCCAGGCCAGCTATGTTCCAGGAACTTAGCTGACCATAAAAAGGCGGAACCAAGAATGAAGGTCAGTCAGGTCATGAGCCCCAGGTTCCAGGAACTAGCTAACCACAAAGCAGATAGTGAAGTAAGATTAAATTAATACCTGAGGAAAAACAAGTATAGGGTGTTTCCCACATGACTAGCTAAATAATTGGCTGGTACTTTCCACTTGTATTTTCCCTCACCCCCTTGGTTTGTGGTTTTTTTTCTTTAAATGCCTTACACTCTCCCAGCTTGGGGTTGGAACTCCTCTACTCCTGCTTGGGATAGGAGTTGCAACCTCAGCACGCTGATCCCAAAATAAACCTCTTGCAGATTGCATCAAGATGGGTCTCTTGTGAGCTATTGGGTGGCCCTGTTATCCTGAGTCTTGGGTGAGGGACTCCCCTCTCGGGGGGTCTTTCACTAGCAGGGGCATGGCTTAGCCAGCTACAGCATGGAAACTCTGAGGACTTGGGAGAGAGAATAAAAAGCCAGAGCCCCAAGGAGAAGGGGGCTCTACAAAGAAGGAGGAGAATGGGCTACAAAGAAGAAAGAGGTTGCTGCTCTCCTGGCTGGTGGTGCTCCCCCAAACTGCTGCTAGTTCTTCCTGCTGCTGACTCCTGGTTTGCTGGACTTCTACTGAGACTGGTATTACCCGCAAAGAACCCAATGACCCTAATCAGCAGGAAGTAGCTCAAAGAGACTTACGTCCCTTCTCCCTCTAACCTTCTTTCTCTCCCACCTAGTGTTGCGGGGTTGGAAAGAACAAGGGTTGAAAGGGAAATAACGGAGTTAAATATAGTAAAATAAATTAGAGTGTGTAATATAGCACAAAAGTAGTAAAAGCCTCTTGTTACAAAATGTCTTGGTTTCTCTTCCCCCAGAAAGCAATGTAAGGGGTGATGGGCTTATTCTGGCTCACAGTTCAAGGGTACAGACCACTGTGGTCCTGGAAGTCAAAGTGTCAGGAGCCTGAAGAAGCTGGTCACATCACAACCACACTCAGGAAGCAAAGAGTGATGAGCGTCCATAGTCAGCTAGCTCACCTTCTCCACTTCTATGGTCTGGCATCCCCTGCCAGGGAATGGTCCCATCCACAGTTAAGATGGGCTTCTGGGGCTGGAGAGATGGCTCAGAGGTTAAAAGCACTGGCTGCTCTTCCAGAGGTCCTGAGTTCAATTCCCAGCAACCACATGGTGGCTCACAACCATCTATAGTGAGATCTGGTGCCCTCTTCCGGCCTGCAGGCATAACTGCAGACAGAACACTATACATAATAAATAAATAAATACTCTTTAAAAAACAAACAAAAAAAAAACTAAGACAGGCTTCTACATCATTTAACATAAAGATAATACCTCACAGACATGCTCAGAAGCTAACCTTAGTCTAGATAATTTCTTTTTTTGTTTGCTTTGAGACAGGGTCTCTCTCCTTCATAATTCCTGCTTTACAATTAATGTCTGTCAGAGAAATGGGGCCAAAAGGCTGAAGATTGATGCTGTAATGTATGGAAAGGAATTGGGAACTGTCCAGGCAGCCAGTTGTCTGTCACTTCTTAGTTTTGGAAGCTGCAGGCCCTGCAATTCATATATAATCAGATATATTTTATCCTTCTCAGGTCTCTGATGTGGTTGAAGACTACATAGTTATAGTGTTATAGTTAAGTTTTGAGTTGTTTAGGAATTAAGAGTGTATTCTGGATCTAAGAAGATGTTTTTAAGTTGGTGGTGCAAGTCAGGATGGCAATTGAGTTGGATATAGATCTTTAAACTCATGGAGATGGTTAGATAGTAGAATGTTAAAGTCAGGGGCCAAATATGGACTGGACATTGGGAATGTATGCTATGCCTTATAATTTTTCATAATTGTGGCCTAATTATTCTTGTTGTTTTGTATTGTATTTGTTGTTGAAAGAAAGAGGCATTTGTTGGACTGAAAGGGGAAGCTATTGGGGGAAAAAGATATCCTTAAACTTAAAAAAAAAAAAAGGAAGAGGATGGGGAGGTGTAAGGGGGAAGAGGGTGGGAGGGTGGAACCAGAGAGGGGAGTAGGGAGGGGATTGTGATTGAGATGAAACTTGAAGAAAAAAAAAAGACAGGGTTTCTCTACATAACCCTGGCTATACTGGAGCTCACTGTGTAGACCAGGCTGCCCTTGAACTCACAGATATCCTCCTGCTTCTGTAACAGAATATTTTTATTTAAAACACATAATTATTAGTACTTTAAAAACACCTATAAAATGCCTATATCCTGTAACAAATGACTTTTATTATTTTTATTATTCATTCAACTTATTTTATTGTACTTAATACCTCTACCTCCCTTCTACCCTTTGTTCCTCCCAACCTCCCAATACTAGGTGGGAGACAAAAAAGGTTAGAGGGAGAAAGGACTGAGTTTTCTTTAAGCTACTTCCTGCGGATTAGGTTCTTTGGGGGTAATACCAGTCTCAGTAGAAGTCCAGGAGACATCATCAGGAAGAAAAGGCAGCGTTTGGGTGGGGGGGGGGGACCAGCAGCCAGGGAAGCAGTAACCTCTTTCTTTCGCCTTTGTAGAGCCTTTTCTCCTACTTCTTTGTAGAGCCCCCTTCTCCTCGGGGCTCTGGCTTTTTATCCTCTCTCCCAAGTCCTCAGAGTTCACATGCTGCAGCTGGCTAAGCCCCGCCCCTGCTAGCGCGTGAGACAGTTAATACTTTACGCCTGTGTCTTACACAGCCTCACACCTGGGATTAAACAAAACATTCTCATAATTGGTTATTTTAATAAACTCATACCACATTTCCGCCTTTTAGTTAAAAAATGGTATATATATATATGTTATATATAATAAAGATATTTATCAGATTTATCAAAATTATATTTACAATGTCCAGTCTGTAGGGAGTTAGATTAATATAAATTAGATTTAGTAAATATCTAGGTTTCTGATACAGTCTCTTAATCCAGGGCATGAAGATCAACTTGGCTGTGAGCAATTAGCTTATCAGCTTATGGATGAAGTCACATGAATCGAGGGGAGTCTCTATGGACTAAAAACAAGGTTGAAACCAGGTGAAACAAGGAAAGACTTTGTGATGTGACATTGTTTTCAGCTGCTAAGTGGGCAGAGCCCAAATTAAGCTGAAGCAGGTGGAAGAAGGAGCGATCCTATGTAAGGATAAGTGCATGGAGCAAACGCCCCCTCCCCATGCTAGAGAGCTCCAATGCTAGAGAGTTCTCACGCTAGAAAGAACAATGATCATCTGATGGAGAAAGTGCTGGTGGACTGATGGCCAGATCTCCCTGGGGCAGAAAGAAGCTGGTGAGCAGAGAAAGCCTCAGCAAGATAGCAGAAGGCCAAGGACTAAACCATGTGGCTCAGCTTTTGCCTAGAGGGGTTTGACCTGTCCAAACAGTGGCCTGAATGGAACTGTGGCCAGCTTGAAAGACTGAGGCAGAGCGGCAGAGTTGCTGATACAAAGGAAATAAGTTGGCTTACAGACGGCTGAGGTCTCCCAGAGAGAAGAAAGCCTCAAGCCTTATTTAAGGTGAAACCGCCATAGCCAATTTACCCTGACGGATCTATGTCTGAGATATTCCAGAAGAAAGACTGCTAAGTGCATTAAAGGGTCTACCCCAGAGACTGTGTTCCTGACGACTGAGGACCTGCCCCAGAGACTGTATCCTTCTAAAAGGTTATGAAAATAGTTGTAATAGTTATCAATAGGTTTAGTGGTTAGGTCTTAGGGGTTGTAGGCATTCATAGGGGTTGTAGGAATTTATAGGAATAGTAGTTAAGTAAGTGTATTTGTTATAAGTGAATATAGTCATTAATAAATAAGTGTTCAATAATTTAAAAGGTTGGGTTTCAGTCCAGTCCATTTGTACTTAGCGACTTTAGATAAAGCATCTATTATTAATACCTAGGTTAGAGTTCTGTACCTATATAATTTTCTATTTTTGTTTGCATTTATCAACCTAAACATCTTTTAGACTTAAAACATTTCTTTTTTTTTTTTTTTTTTTTTTTTTTTTTTTTTTTTTTTTT
>CAJQZJ010000247.1:2373066-2407096 GCA_907164525.1 Lophiomys imhausi | reverse complement strand
TTTTTTTTTTTTTTTTTGGTTTTTTCGAGACAGGGTTTCTCTGTGTAGCCCTGGCTGTCCTGGACTCACTTTTGTAGACCAGGCTGGCCTCGAACTCACAAAGATCTACCTGCCTCTGCCTCCCGAGTGCTGGGATTAAAGGCGTGCGCCACCACCGCCCGGCAAAACATTTCTTAAATTCATACCACTAAGTTTAATTTTAAGATTATAACTATTTAGACTTCAACCCTGTCAGAGACTTTAGAAGGAAATTAAATTATTACCTCAGTATGTAGGAAGTGTAAAGCAAGCAACTTCCAAAACTATAGTAATGACAGAGGTTGCTGGCTACCTGAAAAGTCACCCATGGTTTCTCTGTGTCATTGGGGCATCCAGTCTTCAGTCTAATGGCCCAGAATATAAGACAACCTTTTCTGTGAAGCAGGAATATTAAAGGACTGGCCTACTTTATCTCTGTAAGGTTGGTCAGTCGACTTTTCAGTGTCTTGCTTGTTCACAGATTGGACAGACAGCCTATCAGCAGTTTTTTTTTTTTTTTTTTTTTTTGTCCAGCGACTATCTTGCCACAATTGTTTCTTTAATGCCCATCATCTTTTATCAAGCAGATTGAGGGTGTTGCCAGGAGTAGATGTCTCTCTGTCAGAAAAACCTTTTCTTATTAAAACATCTTAAATTCCATGTTCTGTAGGTCTCTGAGATTTTTGAAAACCATCTATTATCTGTCTATCTAAACAGACAAACATTGGGTTTTTTTTTAATAATTTATTTTTTATTTCTTCAAGTTACATCTCAATCACAATCCCCTCCCTACTCCCCCCTCCAGTCCCACCCTTCCACCCTCCTCCCCCTCAGCCCCACCATCCTCTTCAACATTGGGTTTTTTTAAACCTATGTACTATCCTCTTAACTTCTGCAATTAAGTAAACTAATATCTAACAAAACTTTAAGTTTGATTGAACATTAATTTGTATTTCTAAATTATCCTATACAGTTTTCAATAGTAGGTTTCAAATGGACTGGAACTAAAAATTGCTTTTTTAAATGAGTAATAAAGACATTTTCAATGAATTAAGTGCTTTCTGTATCAGTAGTTTGTTTATTTTTACAACCTGGTAACTCTGGCTGTTCTATCTTGGTAACAGCTCTCAGCTGCTCTTGTCTGAAATGGCTCACACATTTTGCTGTGGGGCCTCGAGGTAGGACCCCAAAGTTTCTTCCTGACTGCAAAAGATTACCTCATATGTCCCTCTTGGATATATATTCACTTGTCCAATGTTGACCTCTCCCAAAAAGTTCACAAATGCCAGAAAATCTCGACTGTCACTAGAAACCATTTGTGTGCTGTTACTGTATTTCCCAGAGTTAATGCGCAGAACATTTTGACATCTTGCTTGAAAAGTACCATATTTCTCTCACCATGTTGGACATTTTGGTCTCTGAGGCTGTTAGGCTTACGATTTCTTTGTAAATGGCCAAATTTACCACAGTTAAAACACCAAGTGTTAGCCGGGCGGTGGTGGCGCACGCCTTTAATCCCAGCACTTGGGAGGCAGAGGCAGGCGGATCTTTGTGAGTTCGAGGCCAGCCTGGTCTACAAAGTGAGTCCAGGACAGCCAAGGATACACAGAGAAACCCTGTCTCGAAAAAACCAAAAAAAAAAAAAAAAAAAAAAACACCAAGTGTTTTCATATCTGAGGCTTTTGGCAGCTACTTGGAAAGCTCTTGGTGGTAATCTTGTAATACCAGGCTGCTCCTCTGGGTGCAAAGCTGGCTTGAGATTAACCATTTCTCTCTGAATAGGCTGTTTCTCTTTCATCAGATTTAAATTAAACCTGTGTGTTCTCTCTTCAGCTCTTTTTCCTTTTTAAGCCCTTCAACTTCTATTCAAAAACTGTAGTTGCATAGTCATTTCTGTAATCCTAATTTTTTTGTTTTTTGTTTTTTTTGAGACAGGGTTTCTCTGTGTAACAGCTCTGGCTGTCCTGGACTCGCTTTGTAGACCAGGCTGGCCTCAAACTCACAATGATTTGCCTGCCTCTGCCTCCCAAGTGCTGAGGTTAAAGGCGTGCACCACCACGCCCGGCTTTGTAATCCTAATTTTATCATATCCCTCCTTATCCATTTTCAACTTTTCAAATTGTTCAAGCAGTCTCCCCATCTTTTTTGAAATATCATATAGGAGGAAAAACAGCAACATACAAAAAAATCCATTCTGGGTACAAAGTGGGAGAGAACCCAATGGCAGTAGCCATCATAAACCTTTTGCTGACGTCCTGAAATACACTGTTCACTCCTTCAAATCCTGCCATCTCCTCCACAGCATTAGATACGGAATTACCCATGATGCCTTGCCTTACATCTGGGTGCCACCTGTAGCAAGCAGCTTTTATTATTTTTGTACTTAATTACACACTCCAATTTACTTTACTATATTTAATTTCACTATTTCCCTTCCACCCTTTTTTCCTCCCAACCTCCCAACACTAGGTGGGAGATAAAGAAGGTTAGAGGAAGAAGGGACATTGTTCTCTTTAAGCTACTTCCTGCTGATTAGGGTCGCCAGGTTCTTTGGGGGTAACACCAGTCTCAGTAAAAGTCCAGCAGCAGGAAGAACAAGCAGCAGTTTGTTATATCCACAATATCCTATAATCTAGAACCTATAGCCTATCTAAGAATATCCTAATACTTATCTAGGAACACTTAACTAACCCTATTTTAATTTTCTTAAAAGGATATTAATATTCTTAGTGTAGGCCTGTGCAGGATGACTTGGTTTTGGCAATTCTGGATATTACAGTCCCAGCAGGCAGTCCCTTTCAAACTTAGTATCGTTGGGCCTAACTTTGCCAGTTCATATGGCCAGTTTATTTCAACCACTAGATCGTGACCGGCTTATAAAGTCAGTCTGTTTTAACTGCTAAACTGAGATTGGCTTCCTCCATCAGCTGAGACTCATTTCTATGGTCTCCTCGGCCCATGTGTGCTTCCTGACCTAAAGTTTGTCCCAGCGGTTCTGAACTCTGCAGACCTCACTTACTCTCCCAGCACTCTTGGGCCCCTAGACGGATGATCTTAATGTCCAGTTTTTAAAGAACTCTCTCTCAGCAGGTTTTATGCTGCCTTTTCTGCCAGCCTTCTTAGGCTGGCTTACGAGATGTGCCTTAGGCTATTGCAGCCTAAATACTAATGTCTAATGGTGTACCTTCCTGTGCACTTCTCCAGTGTTTCTTCTCAGTCTGTGAGGGCAGGAGGAAGAGGGAGACCGTGTGGAGCTCTCTGGCTTATATATCGCATCATCTCTCAATCCTTGGCAGTCTGGAGGCCCCACAAGATCTCTCACGATATCCAGTGGTCTGTGGCTTCTCATGGCAACCCACATCATCTGCGGGGCTTGTGTGGTTTCTTAGCCGCACCCCTTCAACAGGGCATTTCCTGTTTCTCACAGAACTATGGCCTCAAGTTCAAAGGACACCAAGCTAATCCTTTATGTGCTGCCAGATGCTAAACTGAACTGCATACTAATTCACTACAGACGTCTAACCTCTACCACATGCCTCTGCCTCCCTCCTGAGTACTGGGGTTAAAGGTGTGTGTGTCACTAGGATCTGCCAGTCTAGATTATATCTGACAAGTGTCACCAAGGTCCCCCCCACCCGTGATTCTAGAAGCACTCGCCACCACAGTCTCACACACGGTGACCTTGAACTTGCTGTTTGAACAGGATGGCTATGAACCCCTGCTCCTTCCCTGTCTACTTGCTAAGAGCTGGGATCATGGGCAGGTGCCTCCTCATCTATTCGCCCCATTTTGCAGGCCAGGACACCGCAGAAAGACTCAGTGGCTGGGGGGGGGGGTGAAGATCCAGTCCATGGTTGCCTCTTCCCTCATCCTTCCCTGCCTCCATCCTCCACAAGAGTCAAGCTGCTCTTGTAGGTTTTTATCTGTAGGTTTTTATCTGTAGGTTTTTATCTCTCCACTGGCTGAGTTGGTAATGCTGTCTTGACAGAGGAGGATATGTGGAAAAATACCCCATCTACTGGTGAGTGGAGAACTAGCGCCCCACTTAAATCCCTCCTCCTTCCAGCAAAAGGAAGGCCGGGTTGGCAGAGGTGGGGGGACACTTACCCAGGGAGACCTGGGGCAGGCCCAGGCATGCTGTCTCCAAAGTAGGGAGCCATGTCTATGAAGTTCATAGTTACACAGGAGCAGAGGGGGTGGGAAGAGGATGAAAATACGACAAGTGCTTAAGTGTGAGAAAGGAAGGAAGGCATCAACCCAGATGGAGGCCACTGGGAGGGAGCACTCATTTCCTGCTTGAAGGTAGGCTTCCATCTCAGTGCCTCAAACTCCTCCCTACTTCTCTACCAAGTATGCTGGGGCAAGGCCCACTGCTCTACACCCTGTGCATTGCTGGGGTACGAATTAAAGGAATGTGGCTGGGCATGGTGGTGCAAGTGTAGGGAGTTAAAATAATTAAATTAGATTTAGAAAATATATAGGGTTTTATGATACAGTCTCTTAATTCGGGGCATGAAGATCAACTTGGCTGTGAGCGATTAGTTTATCAGCTTGTGGAAAAACAAGGTTGAAGTCAGGAAAGAAAGAAAGACTTAATTGACTTAAAGAAACAAAGTATCTGGCCTGGCATTGTTTTCAGCTGCTAAGTGGGCGGAGCCCAAATTAAGCTGAAACAGAGTTCCTCTTATTTCAGGACAGTGCATGGAGCCCCATCAAAAAGAAGAGAGGCCCCTGATGCTGGAGAGCTCAGAGAGTCCTGCTGAAAAAAGTGCTGACCATCATTTGATGGCCAGATCTCCCTGAGGCAGAAAGAAGCTGGTGAGCAAAGAAAGCCTCAGCAAGACACCAAAAGGCCAAGGACTAAACCCCGTGGCTCAACTTTTGCCTAGAGGGGTTTGATCTGTTCAAACTGTGGCTGGCTTTAAGGACTGAGCAGAGTTGCTGCTGCGAAGGGGTTGGGGTCTCCCAGAGAGAAGAAAGCATAAGCCTTATCTAAGGTAAGACTGTGATAGCCAACTTACCCTGACGAATCTACATCTGAGAGATCCAGAAAAAGGACTGCTAAGTGCGTTAAAGAATCTACAACAGAGACTGTGTTCCTGACGACTGAGGACCTGCCCCAGAGATTGTATCCTTCTAAAAGGTTAGGAAAATAATTATCAATAGGTTTAGTGGATAGGTTAAAAGGGTTGTAGGAATTTTAGGGTTAATAGTTAAGAACTTGATGGTATTTCTTATAAGTGAATATTGTTAGTTAATAAATAATAATTTAAAAAGTTTGGTAACATGCAAGCCCTTTAATACCAGCACTTGGGAGGCAGAGTCAGGCAGATCTCTGAGAGTTCAGAGCTAGCCTGGTTTATATATATATAGAACTCCAGGCAACCAGAGTGACATAGTGAGAACCTATCTAAGAAAACAAAAGGAGGGGTTTCAGAATGGGCTGGTGCAGAATGAGGCTGCTTCGAGGGGTGAGAGAGCATTGTAACCCCTGTGGGACCACGGTGGCACTTTACCAGGTCTGCTATACTCATGGGGACGGGAGGATGGGTGGGCTGTAACTGACAGTACCAGGGATCACACAAAAAAATCCAAACCAGGTCAGAGCACTACCTGCACAGAGCCCAAGGAGGAGGGGGAGGCTGGGAGGGATGCCAGGGGCGGCAGCAGGGATGGGGGCACAGAGGGGGCATTCAGCTTGCTGAAGACTTATCCCAGCAACCCTGGATTTGGATTTGTCTGGGACTCCAGACCCTGAGGCCACAACTGGTTCTCACAGCCTGTGTTCTTTCATTTCAGACAGCAGCAGTGATGAGACTCTTCCCCTTTAAATTTCACGGCTGTCTTCTCAGTGGCCGGACAGACTCCCACCTTCCACAGGTTAGCTGGGTCTGACTGCACCGTTGTGAATAAGCTTTTGACAGCCCCCCCCCCCCCACTCTCTCTTCATCCTCTTTCCTCTGCCATCACCGATCACCACTAGTTCTCTTTTCTTTAGGAGAGCAGATGTAACTAGTCCAGGCTAGCCCGGAACTCATCATGTAGACCAGGCTGGTTTCACAGTGTGGCAGTCCTTCTGGCTCTGTCAACCAGTTCCTGGAATTACAGGTATTAGCCACCAGGGCTGGCTCCTCCCTCTCTTCTTTTGTGTAAGGGTGAAAGGGAGTTATCCAGGAGTTACCTCTGACATCACTGCCCTATTTCCAACTCTGATTTCCTGTGAGTTTTAAGCCTTCCTTCTCAATTAAAAAGAAAAAAATGATATACGGTCTATTTAGATTTGATTATCCTGGAACTCACTCTGTAGACCCGCCTGCCTCTGCTCCCCGAGTGCTGGGATTAAAGGGGTGTGCCACCACTGGCTGGCTTAGTTTTAATTCTCTGTGTTTGGCCTGCACAAGTCAGTGTACCACATGTGTCTTGGTGACTGCAGAGGCCAGAAGATGGCGTCCAAAGCCCTGGAACTAGAGTTACAGATGGTCGTGAGCCACCATGTGGATGCTGGGAATCAAACTCAGATCCTCTGCAAGAGCAGTCAGTGCTCTTAACCTATGAACCGTTTCCACAGCTCCCCACCCCAGAGACACACACAGAGTACTGTAGGTTTCAAAGAAGGAATAAGCAAATCTGTTGTTGGTTAGAGGGCGGGGAGGGGTCCCTGTTCACCTTTCCATCATCTGCAGGGTGGGCAGTGGCGCGCGCGGGGAGGGGGGTGGGTATAGAAAAGGCAGTTGTGGGCACAGGTCCTGTGCTGTACAACATAATCAATATACTTTGTATAAAAGCCATTTGTCCTTGTTTCTGTCCTCTTGCTGTCTGGTTGGGGGGCATTTGGAGATGAAGCTGGCAGGGCCAGCCACGACAGAGACACCCTGTGCTCCCTATCCTCTGGCTGTCCCCTTGTGAAGTCACTTTGGGTCCTTAGTGGGGGCGTAGCACAGCTCTAGTGGCCTGGACACCTTCCAGAACTTCTCATTCACAAGCTCCAAGGTCAGTGAGCCATTCAGCGTCTAGGGAGGAGAGAGAGGCAGGGGGAGGAGAGAACGTTGGAAAAGGAAATGGATAAAAGGGAAGAGGAAAAAGGGGGTGACACAAAAGGGGGCTGGCCCAACAGGAGCCCACAGAGAGGGACAGAGCAGGGATGAGCTGGCGGTCACCCTGGCCTGCTCTCTGCCCTGGTTACAATCAGCAGGTGCTTACCGTGAATGCTCCGCCCCCAGGCGCAATGTAGATGGTGTACTGCTTTTCGCTAACCCCTTCCAGGCTGGGCAGGGCGGGCTCCTCGGGACCTTCGCCTCCTCCAGCAACCCCACTCTCCCCACCACCCGCGTCAGGTCCGCCTGTGTCCGAGGCACCCCCACCAGGTCCTCCAGGCTCTATGGTTTCCTGCTGCTGCCTCCGCTCCAGGGCAATTCGCAGGGCCAAGTACTTGGAGAGATGATCCACCGTGGCATTCCCAGTGGTCTTCACGTACCTGGAGAGAGGACACAGAGTCTTCAGATGGAGAACGTTCTCAAAAGGCCTGGCTGGGGATTCAGGAACCCCAGGCTGGCCTCCGCCTTGCTATGTAGCTGAAGATGACTTTCAACTTCTTATCCCCCTGCCTCTGGGATTAGAAGTGTACACAACCACCCTTGTTTTATGTGTTTCTGGGGAGCAAACTCAGGGTCTGGAGAACGCTTGACAAACGCTGTACCAACTGAACCACACCCCCAGGCCTGAGCCCCGTTGGGATGCAGATCTCTGAACCGCAGTTCCCAGGCGCTCTCTTAGCAGGGCTCCTCACCTGGTCTGGCAGTATTCTCCCTTCTCCACAAGCAGGGGGTGGGGCCGGAACACAAGCTCGATCTCTCCGCCAGGCTCTGGAGGGCTGGGAGCCCCAGGAGGGCTCGGGGGGCCCAGGGTCCCCCCTCCCAGGGTGCCGCCCCGGTCACCAGAGTCTTCAGAACCAGCACCCCCGCAAACCCCACCAGCAGCACCCCCACCTGTCCCTGCACTGCTGCCCCCTGCGCCCCCTCCACGGGGTCGCTTGGGAGCAGGGCCTGGAGCAGAGTCGGGGGCGGAGTCAGAGCTTACATCTTCCCCATCCCCTTCTCCCTCCCCGGGTTCTCCTTCCCCCCCACTCATCGTGGTGGTGGGATCCGATCCAGGCATCGGCCGCCTTACACGCTGGGCCCTGTAGAAACAAACAGTCCAGGTTAGAAAGAGAGGATTCAGGCCCTTAGTGTCACACTGTGGACGATCCTTAAGCCATGGAGCCCCTAATGGTGATGATGTATGTTTATCTCTATTTGAAGACACACACTTAAAGAGGACTATGGAGGTTCACTTGTTTGAGAACACTGGCACTTGCCCTGAGATCAGCCCAACATCAGCTGCAGGGTGGACACATGGCAGCTGGAGTGCAGGGTCAGGCCGGTACTCCAGACAAGACCCACAGGTATTACCGTCTCTGGCCCTCCACACCTGTGCATGGCCTGCATCCGAAGCCCCTCCTCGATACTGGAGCTCAGTGCCTGCTGATTGTGCAGGCGGCTGAGGCGGATGAGCACCCGGTCCTGATGGGCTTCATATTCCTCCCGGCTAGGATAGATTTTGGAGATCAGGGCATCGAAGTTGGGGTCGGGCCGTAGGGACCTCTTGGATACCAGCTTTTTCCGGCATGTAGGGCACTCCTTGTTCCTGGGATGGGAGGAAGGAAGCTCGGTAGGGTCACTTCCCATCACTGATACCCAGCCTGGCCCGCCTTGCCCCAAAGCAGACATGTCCGTCCTGTTACCCGCTCCGCAGGGCAGTAACGATACAGTCCGAGCAGAACCTGTGCAGGCACTCTTTGGTGGTCATCGTGTTCTTTAGCATGTCCAGGCAGATGGGACACATGAGCTCCGAGTGCAGCGACCGAGGCGACACCGCAATCTCGGTACCGTCCATGATGGCTTCCTGAGTGATCAGCAGGTGGCAGTGGGTTGGGGAAAAGGGATTTTAGAAGCAAGCTTTGAGGTAACTGAACCTGGACAGCCATGCTGACCAACTGAGGAGGATGGGAATTGTGTGGGATGGAGGAGCCTTGGAAATTACCGGGAACAGAAGGGATGAGGGCTCATGTACAAGGATCCCTTAAACAGAAGGACCAGATGTTTGCTGAGAGCACTAGGATTGAGAATGGCACAGATCTACGACTTGGAGAATACTTATTCAACAGACTCCTTTATTTTTTGTTTGCTTTTTTCCAGGCAGGGTCTGACTCTGTGTGTCTAACCAGGCTGACCTCAAACTTAAGAGACCCACCCACTTCTGGAGTGCTGGGGTTAAAGGCGTGAACCACCACACCCGGCCACAACAAGCTTTCTTAAAACTCTGAGCAGGACTACCTATACTAGAATTCCAGGGTGCCCGTAAAACAGATTCGGACATCCCACTGCACTAGAGTCAGAATGCTAGAGAGGGAGTTCTATTGAAGCTTCTAGGACGCATATGTGCTCACTGACATGTTGGAACTTCTAGCGTCTGTTTACCGTGCTTCAATTAAGACAGTAATACCTGCTGTACCTTTCTGGCATGGCTGTTCTGAGGGGTTAGGTCAGATTAAACGAGCTAAGTGTAGAAGTGCTTTGAAAAGATAAAAGGTGACTGAGAGACAGAGTTGGGCAAAGAATAGTGTGGTGGGGTAGGGGGAGGGTTGGCGGGAGGAAGTAGGCTGGGACCGGAGGATCCCTGTCACCTGCGGGGTCCGGTGCAGCTCATAGAGACTTAGTTCCCACGTTTTGCTGGCATTCTGGGCATTCGCCGGCGTCGTCATGGTGACGGGGTGCAGACCCCCTCCCAGCAGGGCTCCGCGGAGAGAAGTCTGCGGAGTGGGGGGGAGGGGGAAGGGACGCTGTCGGGGCCGCCCCTCTGCAGACCCCGCCCCCGGGCCCTGAGCGCGCGCCCCGCGGCCCCTCACCCGGCTCGGGCCGCTGCCCGGCCGCAGGCCTTCCTTCCCCGGGGACCTTCGGGCTCCGTCGCCCTGGTCCGCTCGGTCCGCAGCTGCCACTCACGCTGCAACTCTCGCCGCCGCCACCTCCATGGCCCGGGCGCCGAGGCCCGACGTCACTTCCGCCCTCCCTGCTTCCCACCCCGCGACCGAGACGTCACCGCCCTCACGGCGCGCGTGGAACCGGGCTCCCCCTCCCCCGCGGGGCGGGCGCGGAGCCGGCCGGGTGGGTGCCGGTGCACGTGGGGAACCCGAGGGCGGAGCTCGCCTCCGTGCCGCGGGGGATGGTCCCCGACTTCTCTCAAGCCGGGCCCGGGATCCCCGGAAAGCCGGCCGCAGCTGCGCCTCCGTTGCTGGGCGCGCGCGCCGAGGTCCTCGGGCTGCGGCGGGGTCCCGGGTGTCCGGGGACCGTCCCGCGCTCCGCCTGGCCTCTCCCCCTCGAGGTTCGGGGGCGGCGGCTCGGGACGTCCAGACGCAACTCTCGGCCGGAGCCGGAGACTCGAGAATTGCGTTTGGACAATCAGGAGCCGCGGCCCGGGGCGGGGAGGGAGGCGCACCGGAGGCACCGGGGATGGAGACGCCACGAGGAAGCGGGGATACCAGCTGGGGAGGGCCCCCGTGGGGGTGTCGGGGAACACACGAGTGAATGTCTGCCGTGGGAAAGTGGGCAGAGCCTCTCCGGGACTTGGAGTGAAGGAAGCGGACGGGGAGGAGAGAGAAGAGGAAGGAGCAGGGCCATCCCGGTTGAGGGCAGAGAACGAGGGGCATGGAAGAAGAGACCGTAGTGGGCGTTCGTCCTCTGCCAGCCTGCGCTGCGGTGCCAGGAGGGGGGGTGGTCTGTCTCTGGGACAAGTTAGCAGTGGATCCCTCGCCCCCCACCGTAGTTACCCCCTACTTCCCTGTTCTCTCCTTCAGTCCGTGGCCAGTCCTTATGTGGGCGCCAGAGTCGATTAGCACGGACCCCCTCCCCTTCCTCCTCCCAGCCCCCTCTCTTCTGCTCTCCTCCAGCCCCTTTCATCAGCTAGTCCATTCCCCTAATCCTGGCCCCCTCCCCTAATCCCCCCCATCCGACCCCAGGCCGGCTGCAGCTATTGTAAGGTGGAGAGAAGGGAGGGGAACAGAGAAAGGAGGGGCGGGGGAGGGCCACCTGTTCCAAGACCCCCTTCCAAGGCCAGACTGGACACCAGGATGGGGCCAAGAACAAATCACCCTTGGGGGCTATAAGGACCCGGAGAATGGGGGGGGGCATGACTAGTGCTGCAGAACCAATGAAAGGGAGTGGGGACAGAATCCCCTCCCTCCGAAAAGCCCCAGAGTGTCACGCATACACAGTGACATACACTCTTTCCTCTCACACCCGGCGGCGGGGGTTGCCCTGGGAGACCAGGCAGTGAAAGGGAACAATCCTTCGAAAAGGGGAGAGGGGGGAGGTGGGGAAGGGTCTGAGGGCTTGGACACAAGAAGAACCGGAGGTGGCAGGGAAGAGGATTTGGAATTTATTAGGGTCACAAGCACCCCTGCCTTCCATATTCAGCATGTCTGAGCCACACACTGCCATCCCTTTTGTGGCCTGGGAACTTAGCGTCCTCATCAGCGGGAGGCCAGGCTGTGTAGGGGAGTGCGCAGAGTACAGCTTCCACGAGGTAGTTACATGAAAAGACCTCCTGAGAGGGGCAGAAACATCGGGACAGGTGCGTGGGTGGTGAGGTGTGTGGCTAAGCTCCCATTTCTGTACCTGGTCCTGAGAAGGGACGCCTGCCCTTCGGGCTGCAGGGTCCCTTCACTTTCTCATAATCTGGGTTCTGCTTTTTCTGTCCGCCCTCCCCATAAAGGCCTCATACCAGTGACTTCCACGGAGGCCCCTGTGATGTAGCCACTGTCTTCAGAAGCTAAGAATGCGACCACGTCTGCCACATCTGTGGGGTGTTGGGGGAAGGGCAGTCTCACTTCCTTAGATCCAGAGTGGCTATCCCCCCCCAAAAAAAAAAACAAAACAAACCTAAACCCTGGTCTTTAATCCCTGTGTGACCTTTTAAAAAATATTAGAGATATAAGTCTTTGTTCAACTCCCCTCAGAGCCTTCTCCCAACCCATGCTCACCCTCAGGGTCCCCCATGTGTCCCAACGGGATCACTGCAGTTACCTGTAAGGAAACACTCATGTGCGTCAAAGTTTCTTTCATGGACTTTTTTTTTCATCCTTCATTACGCACATGTCTGGACTACTTACTGTTTGCACTGTGTCCAGCAATATCCCTCAGGGACCTCCTGACTGACTGCCCTCCACCCACAGCCTACCTTGTCCTTCACTTTCTCTGGCATTTTCTGGGTCATGGGCGTTGCAATGAACCCCGGGAGGACTGAGTTACATCGGATCCCGTGTCTGCAGGAGGAAGAATGGATGACCCTGGGAAGGAAATTGACCCTACCCTCAGCAGGGTCCTAAAGGTCCCCAAGGTCCCCCTGGTCTGACCCACCGTCCAAGCTCTCGGGCTGCAGTCTGGGTGAGCCCAATCACTCCCGCTTTGGAGGATGCATAATTTGTTTGTCCAATATTCCCCACCTATAGTGAGTCAGAGACCCATGGTGAGTCAGGCGTCTGCAGAAGAGCCGCTTCCCAGTGCCCAGGTGGCCAGCTGGCCTGACCCAACTCAACCTGACCTTTCCAATGATGCTACTAATGTTGATGATGGAGCCACGACAGCCACTGGACACCAAAGCCTGGGCTGCAGCCTGAGTGACTAGGAAGGTGCCCTGGCACGAGAGGGTAACAAGGCTGGCAAGATGAGTTGGGGTGGCAGCACTCCACCAAGTCCTTCCCCAGGCTGGGGGCGGGCACATGACACGGGTTCAGAGGGCACCACCTTGAGGTTGACAGCTATGACTCTGTCCCAGTCTTCTTCTGACATGTGGAGCAGAAACTCATCGCGTGTGATGCCCGCACAGGACACAACGACAGATGGCGGGCGAGCAAAGCAGGCCTATGGGGGGGGGGGGGACGCTAATACCAAAGACCACAAAGGGCCGGGCCGAGGGGCGATGCGGTGCGTAGTTCACCTGCACTTGCTCCAGCAGGCGCCTGGCTGCGGGGGCCTGCGACACGTCCACCTGGAAGGCGGCGTGCTTCCCGCGCGGCGCCCTGTCCTCGCTCCCCGGGCCGCCCAGGAGTCGAACGGTGTCCTGTGCCGCTGTCCCGTCCAGGTCGCAAGCGGCCACGGCGGCGCCCTCTGTCGCCAGGCGCACGCTGACCGCACGGCCGATGCCGCTACCAGCCCCTGAGATGGGAAGAGTCAGCAGTAGCAGGAGAAGACCGACCGAGGTCAGAGGGCGCAAAGTTACTGAAACTCAGACAAGAGAGCCAGGGACCCCCAGGGTTGGCTCTCAATGACATGGCTGGGGCACTCCAACCCACCCAGGAAGGAAACCCCTGAACCTGTGACTAGGGCCAGCGCAGAGCGGAGCCGGAGCTGAGACGCCATGGCGGCTGTGGATGGGCGGGGCCCTGAGCCCAGGCCAATCCGAGCACAGTGGGGGCGTGGTGAGTTCCCTGCAGGGTCCAATGGAAATCCAACAGCGGTAGGCTTTGGCGGACACCAACATGAAGACCTCCCACCGCGGGGGCGTGGCGACCCACCACCTCCCGGGACACTGGGAGTCCAGAAAACAAGGAACCCGTTTCCCCCAAAAAGACAAAGGCTGCATGTGGGGGAGAAGATCCAAGTACTTTATTTCTGGTCACCGTTCCTCCTCACCCATTCAGTGATATAAAATGAATAGAGACAAAAATAAATCAGGCTGTGAGATTTTAAAAAGGAACACTCCCGCCCCCCCCTCCAAATCAGCACACACAATTGAGGTCTACCCCACTCCTGACACTTCCTGTCAGGTCTTCCCAGAAGCCATCGCTAACCAGTTCAGGTGGAGATGGGCCTTGGATGACCCCGTGGCAGGTGGGTATCGGGGAAAACATGGGGTGAAGACTACAAGGTGAGCTACTATCATCCCAGCCTTCATGGCCCCATTTATTTCTCCAAAACCAACAATACTGTTGGGCAGTGTCCCACACTTTGGTCCCTCTGGTGTCTCATGCTCTGTATGGCTGTCACATCTCTAAGGCCCCAAATACCAAAGACATCATTTTCCAAGGCTAGAACTCCTTCCTGTGGCAACAGCACTGGCCAGGACGCCCAACCGCCATATCTGGGAGTTAGGGGTGGGCAGGTCACCGCACCTCTCACTCAAGGTGGGCAATCAGTACCATCATGACAACTCCGCCCAGCAGCCCCAGCACCTCCCACAGTGACTGTAACGGGGAGGCCTCCCTCAACAGCTCAGGCAGCACAGACACCGTGGCTACATAGATAAAACCACCGGCAGTGAATGGCAGAACCCAGCCGGGGCCCGCACCACCTGCCACATCACTGCCCACAGTCCCTCCTTCGGTGAGGAGGGCACAGACCGTGCCAGCCAATGCTCCTACTGCAGTCAGGAGTTGCAGACGCATAGCCTGGGGGGCAAACAAGAGAAAAGAGCATGATCATCAACATTAAGTGTGACTGGTGGGGCACAGCTATATAGGTAGGTGTCCACGTTTTGGGAAAAGAGAAGGAAAGACAAGGGCTGCGGAGATGGATCCTGGTAGTGTTTGCATGAGGACAGGAATCCTGATCTCAGGCACCTACACAGAAAAGTGAGTGCAGTGGAGCTGCTTGTCATCCCAGCATGGAAGAAGCAGGCAGCTATCTGGGACTTCCTGGCAGTGAGACCTGCCTAAGGACCACACCCCAGGGCCCCAGCCCCAAAAAATGCAAGGTAAAAAAGGGTTGAGGAAGGAGTACTAGACCTGACACCTTCTGAAAAACCTCACGCCCCAAAGAAGTCCGATCCATGCTGTGTATATGTGAGGATAACAGTGCAACAACAGAGCCAGAGGAAAAGAACAACTTCCCCCATTTCTAAGACTTGCTGATGATAGTATAGTTTGTTAGGAAGTAATGACAGGTAGCAGCACCAACCTGCTTTTTGCTGCAGCCAGACTGGACCAAGATGGCAAAGTCCCCAACCTCATGAGGCACTTCATGTAGCAGGACTGTCATTGTGGTCAGGATCCCAAGCCCTCGGCCCCCACGGAACGAAGCACCAATGGCCAGACCGTCTGTGAAATTGTGTGCCAGGTCAGCAGCCAGATTCAGGTACCCAGACACACGCAAGTCTTTGGCAGAGAGACAAGACAAAATGATTGAAGATGTCCATCACCAGCAGTCCTAGTCCTGCTTCATATCTGGTCCCCTCAGGGTTTTCTAGGTACCCACTGTCACCTACAGCTCACGTTCTGTGAAATTCAGTGATCCCACCAACTCATCCCTTACCTGAACCTAGTTTTTCTTCTTCTTCTTTTTCAGGGTTCTGAGGTTTCACTGGGCCATCTTTGGGTTCCAGGTTTCCTCTCCTTTTCCGCAACCCCACTGCTTCCTTTTCTTCCACTGAGCTGGGCTTTTCCTTTGAAGGACACTCTGAGGGAGAATAGGAGTTGATCAGATTGGGGAACAGAGCTTTCTTTCTTTTTTTAAACATTTATTTATTTACTATGTATACAGTATTTGCTCTACATATATGCCCGGGCAGATCTCAATGTAGATGGCTGTGAGCCACCATGTGGTTGCTGGGAACTGAACTCAGGACCTTGGGAAGTACAGCCAGTGTTCTTAACCTCTGAGCCACCTCTCCAGGCCGAACAGAGCTTTCTGATGTGTCCTCCAGAGGAAGGCTGTTCCACCAATGAGCCCAAGTGTATATCCTGTGGCAAGCAATGTGGGCTCACCCTGCCTTCCGTGTCCATGGCCTCCATGGGTGTGGCTGTCTGCATGCCCATGACTGTGCCCATGGCCTCCTTTCACATGTCTCACAAATTTCTCCACCACAAGGAAGGCGACAATCCCACTGAGGACCCACAGTCCCACAGAGAGAATGGGGCCCTGGCCTGGAACGGAGGAAGGGAAGCATGAATGGGAGATGCAGATTCCAGATGCCTCCCCAGTATGAGAGGTGAAGAATTAGAAGAGGCAGACCTTTCCCAGCATCCCGATTCTTATCCCATCTCCTCCTCACCACTGTGGGAGTGTCCATGCCCAGGCTGCTCCACGGTGTGGTAAGAATGAGGTTCTGAAGAAAGTAGGAAAAAAAGCTAGGTGAGCGAATACTTGGCTATTGAAGAATCCAGGATCACAAAAGAACAAGCACTCCTTTTCCTTCCAAAGATCAAAACAGCTTAAGCTTTTTTTACTTACCCAGAGCATGAGGGATAAGGTGCAGGAAGGCATCACCCAGGAGCCCCCCAGAAGCAAAACTGAGCAAGATCTGCAGCAGAGAGCGATGCCTGGGAGAGTTCGACTCCACTGGGATGAGGAAGAGCACGAGGAAGGGGGCCGCAGAGATTAGCACTGTGGCCCCCAGTGCCTGGTGGAGGAGAGTCAGAAGGCAATGTGGGGTTCTCCAGCCATTAACAACCAGTCCCTCTTCCCCACATCCCCTGTGGACTCACATAGGCCCAGAGGGTGACGGTGTCCAGGTGGTGCTTCATTCCTGGAGCCCCAGCCTCCCTAGAGGCTCCATGGTTATGTTCATGGGCATGTCCGTGTCCTCTGTGGTGGAGGCTATCGTGGGAGTGACCATGGTGCAAATCCTCATGTGAATGTCCATGGTCGTGGCTGTGGGCATGCCCATGCCAGATGCTCTCGTGAGTGTGGCCATGGCCGTGGGCATGGCTGTGGCCATGTTGGAAATCTTCATGTGAATGACCGTGGCTGTGGCCGTGGAAGTCCTCTTCCACGTCTCTGTGTCCGGCCACCAGCAGTCCCAAAGCCGCCCAGGTCAGCAGTCCCACAGCCACCCAGTGGGGGGCCCGTAGGCCCCTGGCCATCGCGCTGACCAGAGGAACAGACAACGACTCTACTTCGCTCTCAATCCTCCGCTTTACTCCACTTGTGCCCTTCGTCCACCTCTATACGGCTGGCTCCCCTTTTACATTGTTTCCCCAGGCCGGGTCTCTTTATCCCCAACACCCTTCGCGGACGCAGGCCGCCCCGCCTCCCCGCCCCGACACCGCTCTAGCCTTTGACCGGCAGCTTCACGGTCTCTCTGGGCCCTCGTCTCTATGGCCCACTAGTGGGGGGGAAAAGTCCTGGAAGACACGGCAAGGGAGCAGGAGGGAGTTCTCACCGGCTCCGGGTTCCTCTCGGCTCTCGGTTTGCTGGGACGTGGCACTCACGCCTCGAGCGCCCGCGAGATCAGGAAGTTCCCTTTGGCCGGCGCCCCGCTACCTTTACCAATATGGCGGCGCCCCGGTGACGGCGCGGCCAAGGCCGCAGCGCGCGTGCGCACACCTGGGGTCATCTGAGGGGACAGCCGGCAAGGCGGCGGACGGGCGGACGGAGACCGCCTCCTCCGTTTCCACCTCGGCGAGGGGGGGGAGCTCGAGGCGAGACTTCCCGTCTGTACAAAGATGGCGGCCGCATCGGCGCTGTCACTCCGGTGCCGGGCCGAGCGCGGCGCCTAAGTCGCGCCGCTCCGGGCCAGAGCCCGCTCCCCTCGGCGGCTTCCTCGCGCTGCCCGAGTCCCCTCGCTCAGCCCCCTGCGCGTCCCGGCGCCTCTCCGGCCTCCCCACCCCTCGGCCCTGGCGTCATGTCTTGGGCCGCTCGCCCGCCCTTCCTCCCGCCGCGGCATGCCGCGGGGCAGTGTGGGCCGGTGGGGGTGAGAAAAGAGATGCATTGTGGGGTCGCGTCCCGGTGGCGGCGGCGGCCCTGGCTGGATCCCGCGGCAGCGGCGGCGGCGGCCGGAGAGCAGCAAACCCCGGAGCCGGACCCGGGGGAGGCTGGCCGGGACGGGATGGGCGACAGCGGGCGGGGTGAGTGTCCCGTGGGCCCCGGCCGGCGCCTGCGCGCCCCCTCCCCGCGCTCCCGCCCCCTTGTTTGTAAACACGCGCCCTCTTCATCCCGAGGCCCAGCGCCCTCCCCCGGGGCGGGGCGCGGCGGGGGAGCTTCCGCCCTCCAGGTGCGGCCGCGCGGGGCCTGCGTTCGAGGTGTCGGGCGTGGGAAGGACACCGTTCCCGGTGGGCTGGAGGACTCTGGGCGTTCGAAGGCTGAGCTTGCGCCCTGAGACCGGGTATTTTCTTCCACACTCTCTTTGCCCCGAATGTTCTAAGTTGGGAACGAGGGGTTCGCTGGCCCACCCCCCACGTGCTTCTCCACCCTTGAGGTCAGCTTGGGATGACCCAGTAGTCTCCGACTGAGCTGCCTCCCTTTTGTCAACTGCCTCCTCTCCGACCTGTTAGGAGTGAAATGGTTGTTTGACAACTTGGTGTTTCTGAACTCTGTTTGGGGTTTGGGGTGTGCTGGGTCAGGGAGAATTAAAGTGTCCATTTGGATGATCAAAAGACTCACTTTCTCTTCTTGTTTCTCTTTTCTGTGTGTCTGCCTGTATGTACCTTCCTCTCAGATTCCCGAAGTCCAGACAGCTCCTCCCCAAACCCCCTTTCCCAGGGGATCCCCCCCTCTTCCCCTCCTGGCCCACCTCTTACCCCTTCAGCACCTCCACCTCCAATGCCACCTCCTCCACTTGGCTCCCCCTTCCCGGTCATCAGCTCTTCCATGGGGTCCCCTGGTCTGCCCCCTCCAGCTCCCCCAGGATTCTCCGGGCCTGTCAGCAGTCCTCAGGTGAGACGTTGTGACCTACTTATTGCCACTCTGCTTTCATTTCCTTGTTCCCACTTTCTAACCCCCCACCCCCATCATTGCGTGAACTTCCCCATGACCCGCTGGCCTTCCTGACTCTGATCCTAGCAGGCCTGTGGTCTCAGACCCTTTGCTCTTCCTTAAGTCAGTGGTTTTTTTTTGTGTGCATGCTGCTTCTGAGCTCTATTTTGAAAACAAACAAAAATGCTGAGCCCAAAAGGGAATGTTTTTGATGTCCTTTTCATCTCACAGCGACTCTCTGCCCCTTTGGTTCTATATACCCTTCTGAGACGTGCCCTTCAGGGCCACTGTGTTGCACAATTACAGGAGGCTAGCTATCCATTCTTGGGGTTATGCCTCAGGGAAGGCTTTCACATTACAGCACAATGTCATCAGTACCCTCTGGAATGGGTAGCACAGCCCCTGCTTACAAGTAGGGAATGGGCCCTTTGTGGTGGCGAATGCCTTTAATCCCAGCAACAGGAGGCAGAGGCAGGCAGATCTCTGAGTTCGAGGCCAGCCTGATCTACAGAGTGAGTCCAGGACAGCCAGGGCTGTTACATAGAGAAACCCTGTTTCAAAAAACCTAAAAAAAAAAAATAAATAAAAAAGTAGGGAATGGTTTCCCTGACGTCTGAGAGATTCTCTTTCCAAAATGAGTCTCCTGTGACTTCCCTATCTCCCCCATCCCAGATTAACTCCACAGTGTCGCTCCCTGGGGGTGGGTCTGCCCCCCCTGAAGATGTGAAGCCACCGGTCTTAGGGGTCCGGGGCCTGCACTGTCCACCCCCTCCAGGTGGCCCTGGGGCTGGCAAACGGCTGTGTGCAATCTGCGGGGACCGAAGCTCAGGTATGGGGCTCAGCAGAGAAGCAGAGGAAGAATGAGCACACGGGGTATTTACCACTGCTTATGGGGTTCCCAAGGGTTCTTGAGGCTGGTCAGAGGAGCAAGAGCAAGGAGGCCTCTGGGACCTTAAGATTCATATCAGATACAGAGAGGGGCAGGAAAGGGGCTGGAACAGGGTCTCGGATCACTGAGGAAAGAGTTTTCTCATATTTTCGGGTGAAACACAGGAAGGGTTTAGACTGTATTCCCCCTGTGGGCAGATTGACAAGAGACTCAATAAGGAGGTCTCCATGAAAGTCTATTGCCACGCTTCCTCCCCTTGTAGGCAAGCACTATGGGGTTTACAGCTGCGAGGGCTGCAAGGGTTTCTTCAAACGCACCATTCGGAAGGACCTGACATATTCATGTCGTGATAACAAAGACTGTACGGTGGACAAACGCCAGCGCAACCGCTGTCAATACTGTCGGTATCAAAAGTGCCTGGCCACTGGCATGAAGAGAGAGGGTAAGGACCTGCAGCAGCCAGGCCAAGTGTGGGAGAGCCAGAGGAGCAGGGAAGGATCCTACAGCCTCTATCTCTGCGACTGCCCTTTCTCTCCTCTAGGGGGCGAAGTTTGATTTCTCTTTCCTGTTCTCAGCCTGGCCCTTGGCACCTTGCTCTGTCTCTGTCTCCAAGTTTCTATCTTAATGGTTGCTCCTCAGGGTTAACCCTGTGGAGCTGCCAGCATGGTTTGGTTTTAGGGTGAGATGACCTCCTACCCAGGATGGGTCTCTGTTCTGGGTCCTCCACTTCACACAGCTCCTTGCTCTCTTTGGTGCTGTGTTCTTTTTCTGGTCTCCCCGTCTTTCCTTGGGCCCCTGAGACTGTACCCGATTCAGCTACAGAGTCATGAAGTCAGGGCCTGGTGTCCCCCTTCTCTGTCTCTAATTAAACCTGGTTCCTGGAAGGACCCAAGAAAGTTTCAGACCTCTCATAGCTGGCTTCTAACTTTGCTTTTCTTTCTCCCCACCCCACAGCGGTACAGGAGGAGCGTCAGCGGGGGAAGGACAAAGATGGGGACGGGGACGGGGCTGGGGGATCCCCTGAGGAGATGCCCGTGGACAGGATCCTGGAGGCTGAGCTTGCTGTGGAACAGAAGAGCGACCAAGGCGTTGAGGGTCCTGGGGGAACTGGGGGTAGCGGTGGCAGCGTGAGTAATGGACTTGATCCCTTCTCCCTCACAGTGGGGGTCGGGGAAGGGAGTCTAGGTGTTCTCCATCTCTCCTCTTCTCTGTCTTCAACCCCTCCTCACCTTGTCCTGAACTGAAAGACCTTTCAGTGTTCTGAGGTCAGCCAGGCATAGTGGCACACACCTATAACCTCAGCACTTGGGTGGACAGAGACAGTGGATCTCAATGAGTTCAAGGACAGCCTGGTCTACATACAGGCCACTCAGAACTACATAGTGAGACTGTCTCAGAAAGTCTTGTCTGTGATATGGGATGAGAGCTCCCTCATCTCTGCTCCCGCTGGACAATCCCAGATCAATAGTGGTTTCTATGAGAGCCATGAGAGAAGCCTGAACTACAGAGGTTGGTTTAGACCCCTCCCATGCATCTTACCCTCTGTCTCTTCAGCCAAATGACCCAGTGACTAACATCTGCCAGGCTGCTGACAAACAGTTGTTCACACTCGTTGAGTGGGCCAAGAGGATCCCACACTTTTCCTCCCTACCTCTGGATGACCAGGTCATATTGCTGCGGGCAGGTCAGTGACCGTGAGTCTTTTTGACCTCTTGACATTTGATCCCTCTTAAGCCTCTGAACCTTCAGTGACCCCAGTAGCTTTCTCTTGCATATTCAGGAAGCCCAGCTTGCTGACTTGCCCCCTATTTTCTTTGTGCTTTGGATCCCATGGCCTGGTGTCTGGCTGCTGACCCTTAGTGCCTCTGGCCCCTAGGCTGGAATGAGCTCCTCATTGCCTCCTTCTCCCATCGGTCCATTGATGTCCGAGATGGCATCCTCCTGGCCACAGGTCTTCATGTGCACAGAAACTCAGCCCATTCCGCAGGCGTGGGAGCCATCTTTGATCGGTCAGTGGCCCTTGGCCAGACTGGCATGTAGCTGGAAGGGGTGGGGCTATAGGCTGGTCCGTTTCCAAGGCTGGCTGAGCTGTGACCTTTGAGTGACCTGCAGGTCCCTCTCCAGGGTGCTGACAGAGCTAGTGTCCAAAATGCGAGACATGAGGATGGACAAGACAGAGCTTGGCTGCCTGCGGGCAATCATTCTGTTTAATCCAGGTAAGAGGAGGCCACCCCGCTTCAGCCCAAGGCAGCCCTGGAGCCCTCTCTTCTCCAGCAGTCACCCTCAGTGAGACCCTCAGCCCAAGAGATCTCTTAGCTGCCCCTGACAAGCCACCTTACTGACACCTTCCCTTCTGAACCCGTCCCACAAACCCAACAGGACCCATTTCCCTCAGGGCATCCTGAGGGCCACATCTGCGTGTCTGTCTGTCCTGACTTCATTCACCTGCCTTCTTCCTCTTGTTCGTCCTCACCATCCCAGATGCCAAGGGCCTCTCTAACCCTGGAGAGGTGGAGGTCCTACGGGAAAAAGTGTATGCGTCCCTAGAGACCTACTGCAAGCAGAAGTACCCGGAGCAGCAGGGCCGGTGAGAGGGGCTTCAGGGCTGTGGCCCCACAGAGGGCAAGGCTGGGGGCTGTGTCCAGGGCCTTGGAAGTGCTGCCACTCACTCCCTCCTGCCCCACCTCAGGTTTGCCAAGCTGCTGCTCCGTCTTCCCGCCCTCCGCTCCATCGGCCTCAAATGCCTGGAGCACTTGTTCTTCTTCAAGCTCATCGGCGACACCCCCATTGACACCTTCCTCATGGAGATGCTGGAGGCTCCCCACCAGCTAGCCTGAACCCAGATGTACACGTGTGCTTCTCAGCAGTGGGGAGGACTGTGGACAAGGACTTGAGCCTGGGCAGGGTGGGAGGGGCCAAGAGCCCAACCAGAGCCAGGGGCCAGTGGTGCAGAGCAGGCAGGGACTCCCCAACCTGCAAGGGATCTGGCAACACTTAGCGGGACTTGCCTGGTCTCCAGGTCAGAGGGGACCCCGGATCCTTGTGAGGACTACATGTGTACCTTCAGTGGCCTTGAGTCTCTGAGTTTGTTGGGGTCTCCCATGATGTAGGGGATTGCTCATCCTGCTCCCCCAGCACACAGCACTAGCCCTGCTCCTTCTTGTCCTGCCTCACTCCTCAAGAGTGGAATGGAGCTCCCCTAGAAAGGGGTGTTGTGGGGCAGGCCCCCAAGCTGATGGTCGTGGGCGCAGGGTCCTGACAGCCCTTCATCCTCCCAAACTTGACAGATAGGGCAGAGGGAGAGGCCTGCCAGCCTCTGTCAGCTCCCTCTGCAGCACCTCCTGCAGTCAGACTTAAGAATAACGGGGAGTGGTGGAGGGGCTGCTGGAGATGGGGGAGCCCACTGCTATTTTTAATTTCCTGTGAGGAGACACTGGGAGTTAGACTCAAAGAAGTACTGTACATCCCCAGGTTGACCTAAATGCCCAGGCTGGAGTTGGCATGTGGGCGAGGAAGCCCCTCAGGTGGTCTGTCTCTGGAGCTCTCCAGGCTCTGCCTCCCTCATCTTGCTCAGTCTTTGAAGGGGTCTGGGCTATGGGGGGGGTGTGCTGGTTTGGGTGGCTCTTCCTTTGACAGCTGTTCCCGAGCCCTTGGCACACTGCTAGGCAGGGAACAGGGAGAGTTGATGGGAGTGGCCAGCCTGCAGAGAGATAGGTGCTGGGCTGCATGGTTTTGCCCTGGATCTCTTTTTGGGGTTTCTCCCCTCTTTTACTCGCACATAAAGTCGCTTTCCAGATAAAAATAGTTTTCTGGACTGAAGTAACTATATGGGTAGTGGGCACCATGGCATCTAGGTGTGGGGATATCCGGTGAGAAATCTGCCGTGCTCCCTGGATGCTACCACGGCCCGAAGTTCTCTGGGGCTGCAAAGGCGGTGTAGGGTGGGGGACACAAGGCGGGCTTTGTTGGGAGGGGGAAAGGGTGTGCCAGGTTGGGGGCGGGGCTGCCCAGGGAGGAGGGAGACAGGCCGCTTCTCAAAGGCGCCTTGTTCGCAGGTGCCCTCCCAGTGCCAGCGGGCGGCGGCGTCTCGCTCCAGCTTTCTCCCAGGCTGCGCCGCAGGCTCCCGGCACTGTGCCCACCCTTAGGGGCGCGCTAGTCTCAGAGTAACTCTCCTAGAGCGGCCACGTCCCTGAGTGACCCCCTTTGCCAGACCCAGCAGCATCGCCTGTCTCCTCACAGCCCTAGTCCCCCTTTTCACTCTGCTTTTCCTAGTCCAATATTTCTTTGGGGTGATTAGCCAATTTGCCCATCTCTGGCCTCCCTCCAATCGACAAGGCAACCCCACGCTCCCCACCTTTGGGTCACTATCTATAGCTGGGTCTGTAAACACCCCACCCAGGACTGCTCTGTAATTACGTGGGGCGGGACGAAGGAGGTAATTATGGAGACCTGATTATGAGTGGGTGTGGGGCGGTCGCCCGTAGACCCGCCTCTAATGTCCTACTGTGCCCCAAGTCCCTCCCCAACTCTGCAGAGGGGCTCTGGGCCCCCAAGGGCGGGGACCATGTGTGACAGGACCATATGATCCTAAAAAGGAAGGGGCTAGAGAAGATACATTGTATTCCCCAAAATAAAGTCAGGGTGCACACATGCCAGTCAATCCCTGGAACTGGCACCGTTCTAGGGCCAGTAAGTGAGGAAGGTTTCCTGCCCCCACACTCCCCTGCCCAGGTGGAGATCGGGGTGGGGTTTCCCATTGGTGGCTGTGGGCGGGCGGCTGGGGGCGGGGGCTGGATCTGGGGGCGGGGGCAAACTGGGGTCTCTCTCTGAGCTGCCAGGGTGGCCAGGGGCATCCAGTAGCGGCCACGGAGGAGCAAACAACAGTGACAAGCAAAAGTGTCCCCGCGACGGCATCTTGCTGCATGGAGCTGGGCCGCTGAAAGCTGCTGACTTCTCAGGGTCCTGGTTTCAAGGCTCAGCTGGCTTCTGTCCGCTGTCAGCACCAAGGCTGCCTGGCATTCTGAGCCATGGAGCGGTGCAGCCGCTGCCACCGCCTCCTTCTAGTCCTACCTCTGGTTCTGGGACTGAGCGCTGTCCCGGGATGGGCAGGTAAGAGGAGGCCTGTCTGTGAGTCAGCTCCGATGCCCTGGAGTATGAGCGTGTCTGAGTCTTATGGAAGGGATTTGGGGTGGCCAGGGTTTAGGATGAAGGGCATGACACTTGGGTTCTTTGGAACCAGTATAGGACTGTCTCCCTCCTTGAAAGGACCAGCGGAGGGCAGGTAACGCTGATGACCCAGAGCCTGAGTAGGCTGGATTCTTGGTTTGGGTCTTTAGGAGGACCCGAGGATGGCCAAAGTCTTGTCCAGGGTTTGCCGATGTCAAGGCAGTGAATGCCAGGTCTGATGATTAAAGGAAGCAGGGTGAACATCTGTTCCGCAGAGCTTAGAAGGCTAGGGAAGAAGACTGCCTCTACTGTCGTGTCCTCTTTGGGTCCCCCAACCCCTCCCTGTGCCCTGGATGCTGCCACGCGGCTGGCTCTAGGGAGCACCGGGGCTGGCTGCCAACAGGACGGCCGCTGGACAGGCCAGGATCAGGTGTCTGAGGCCAGAGCCAACTCTTTGCATTCCTGCCCCTCCCCTCCCCCTCTGGCCAGCCGAACTCCCCTGGGACCCTGGTGTCCACAGACCCGGTCTTTCCCTTTTTTCCTCCAGAAGGCAAAGGCTCCTAGAAAAGGGGATTTGATAACTGGCTCTAAGCAGGACAGAAACAGCTCCTCTCTCCTGGAATACGTGTGTGTGTGTGTGTGTGTGTGTGTGTGTAGGGGGTGACTTTGTATACATCTCTGTTATTCATGTTTTCTCTGCACAGGAGAGAAAATAGGCAGAACAACAATGTTAAAAATTTATGTTAGAGCAAAGAAAGGACAGAAAAGTGAAGTGCATGTGTTTGCATAGTGTAGGCAGGGGCTGACCAAGAAACCTGTCTCTTACTTGGGAGCTGAGTGGGTGGAGGAAGGACTCAAGGAGATGGGTGACTAAGAATTCCTGAGAGTAGAGGACAGGGCATTTGGGGGCTCAGAGCAATAGATGGGGTGGCTGTGGGTCTAAGACAGTGGGGTTAGTATGCAGTTTGAGGTGGGCGGGCCTGTGGGCAGTGAGCGTGGTGTAGAACTGTCCTCCATTGGGCTTTGGTGGAGGGTGGGGACCTCCGAGGTCTCCTTAGCCTGGAGTCTCTGTGTCTCTGTCTCCCTCACCATAATCTCTCAAAGCTGCCCTTGTGTGTCAGTGTTTGCAGAGCTGCCACACTTCGGGGCCAGGCTAGTGGGGGGGGGGGGGAAGGTCGCGGTTTCCTCAGCTCCTGGATTCAAAGGGCCTTTTCTCTCCTGCCCGCCCCACCTCATCCACCCTACCAGGCTCTGCTCTCCTGACTGCCCTGGGCCTCTGCCCCACCCACACTTCTACCAACACTTTGCAAGCGCTCTCTGTGGGAGCTCTCCACAGTGGAGTTGCTGTGAGAAGTTGTGCTTTGGGGAGCCAGCCTTCACTTTCCAGGGAGTTTGGACCCAGGAAGCTGAAATCTAAGGAGACCTGGCTGATGGCCTGCAACTTGAATCTTTGGATTCAGATGGTGGGGGATGGCAGGGTAGGACAAGGTTCCAGGTGTGGGGAGCTTGCCTGGGTTTTGGGCAAGAACTCTGATGGCATCTACAGATGTGTGGCTTGGGCCCTGCTCCTCTTCTGTGTGGCAGCTTCAGCTTCGCCTTACCCCTCCCCAGCCCATTTTCCAGGCCTGGGGGCACAGGCTTCTGATGCTATCGTGTTCTTGTATCTCCTTCCTTAGCATAGGCAGAGTTGCCCCAGCCCCCTCCTCAACCCAGTCTCTGTAGCAACTGGAAGGTCTGGAAGACTTCTCCTATACAGCTGCCTCTCTGCCTCCCTTGTGCCCAGGATGATCGATTGCCCAGATGTTGTTTGTGCTAGAGACCAAGCAGATGCCAGGAAGCCAGAGACTGGGAGATAGGGAAAAGGAGGGAGAGAGAGAAAGAAAGAAGGAAAGAAAAGGATGAGCAGGGTGTGGGGGAGACAGCCAAACAGAAGAAAAGAGTTGGGAGGGTCCAACAGGTGCATAGATAGGAGCAGAGGCAGAGAGGCAGGGAATGAAAGTGAGAAATCTCAGCAGAGATTCACGGCTGAAAGACAGAGATGGTGAGTCTGAGACACAGATGCTGGGAGAGAGTGTGAGAGGGCATGTTGTTGCATGCCAGCCCTAGCTAGCTGCACTTCCCCTCTGGGTCACTTGGCTTCCCATCAATATAGGTCCTTTCCGAAAGGGAGTCTGAGTTGGAGATCTGGGTGTTCCCTATTTACACCCTCCTGGGGCATCTCTGTCTCCTAACTCTAACCCTGATTCCCCAGGTGCACCCTCTGTGGATGTGCTACGTGCCCTGAGGTTCCCCTCCCTTCCGGATGGTGTCCGGAAATCAAAAGGGGTCTGTCCAGCTGATGTGGCCTACCGTGTGTCACGACCTGCCCAGCTCAGCGCACCCACCCGCCAGCTCTTCCCAGGTTTGGGCAGTGAGATGGGCAGGTGGTGGGATGTGGTTTGGGGTCTCTTCGCCTCTCACTCCACCTGTGTGTGTGTGTCTCTCTCTCTCTCTCTCTCTCTCTCTCTGTCTCTGGGGTACCAGGAGGCTTTCCCAAAGATTTCTCTCTGCTGACTGTTGTCCGGACCCACCCTGGCCTCCAGGCTCCCCTCTTGACTCTATATAGTGCCCAGGGAGTCCAGCAACTGGGCCTGGAGCTCGGTCGCCCTGTCCGCTTTCTGTATGAGGACCAGAGGGGACGGCCACAAGCTCCTGCTCAGCCCGTCTTCCGAGGCCTTAACCTGGCAGATGGCAAGTAAGTCAGTTTCCCCTTTGGCCTGCCTGACCCACATTGTCAGCACGGGGTGCTTCAGATCCTCAGTTTCTAAACCAACGAACTCTCCTTGGACTTTCGGGTACACTTGGCCACTGCCTGAACTTGTCACTTCTTGATCAGGGTTTGGGTCTCAGAGTCTGTGTCTGGTAATAAAAGGCATTCACTGGTACATTGGGAAAGTTACTTAACTTTTTTGAACCCCAGTTTCTATGTCTGTAAGACAAAGATCATCAAATATGACACCCCAAGTAGAAAATGATTACAGCTACCCATGCTATACACACCTGATCAGTGGTAACCATTGCAATTCTTTCAAAAACATTTAGTTTCTATGCGGGGGGGGAGGGGCTTTGCCTGCACATATGTTTGTGCACCATGTGTGTACCTGGTACCTGCACATGCCAGAAGATGGTGTCAGATCCCCAGGGACTAGAGTTACAGGTGGATGTGAGCCACCATGTGGGTGCTGAGAATTGAACCCAGACCCTCTGGAAAATCAGCAAGTGCTCTTAACCCTTGAGTCATCCCTCCAGCCCCATTATTATAATTCTTTTTTTAAAAATATTTATTTATTATGTAGACAGTGTTCTGCCTGCATATATGCCTGCAGGCCAGAAGAGGGCATCAGATCTCAATATAGATGGTTGTGAGCCACCATGTGGTGGCTGGGAATTGAACTCAGGACCTTTGGAAGAACAGCCAGTGCTCTTAACCTCTGAGCCATTTCTCCAGCCCCCATCATTGTAATTCTTAATCCCATTAACATTGACAACTCTTCCACTCACTGTCTCCCAGTGCTGATGACTTTCTGCTTTCACTAGTCAGTCACATGAACTTCTTATTCCACGATTAGGTGGCACCATGTGGCTGTGGCTGTGAAGGGTCAGTCTGTGACCCTCATTGTGGACTGTAAGAAGCGAGTTACCCGGCCCCTTCCCCGAAGTGTACATCCGGTGTTGGACACCAATGGGGTGGTGATCTTTGGTGCCCACATCCTAGATGATGAAGTCTTTGAGGTAAGTCAGCAGCACTCTGAGGAGAGTGGTTCTGGCCTCCCATCTCGTGGCCACACTTCTGGCTCCAGCCCTCTATCTTCCTATGCTTAAGCCTTCATTTTTCTTCCTATGATTTTTTTATTTCCTTTTCCTGTCTTCAGGGCTGATTCTCTCAGTGGGGAGCAAGAAGCCCCTTGTATAAATACAGCTCATAGCTATTCATTCATTTGTCACCTGTTCACCAAATCTATCTATTCCTTCAACCAGTTTACTTGTCTACTCACTGCTCCGTTATCCACTGACCCACGGACAACCCCTCCACCGCCCATCCATCCACCCATCCAGCCGCCTGCTCACCCAGATACCCACTGACCTGTTTCAGGGTGTGCATACCACCTCACCTGTTCATCCACCTGCCTGGCACTCTACCCAGTCATCTCCCCACTCACCTGTTTCCCTGCACAGCCGCTCGCCCCTTCAAGCCACCCGTCCACTCACTTCAACTACCTATATATACATGGACGAATGCGTTAGCTCGTACGCCCACATGACCACGTGTCCTCTGCAAACTGAACTGCTGCTCCTCTGTGAGTTCACCCACTCATCTCGCCACCTGTCCCCCAGCCACCCACTTACCCACATGTTAACCCATCCAGATAGCTAGGTAGCCAAGTACAGCCTTCACTCTGTGACTCTCAATCATTTGCCCACAAATCCAACCATCCATCCATCCATCCATCTACCATCCATCCATCCACCATCCATCCATCCACCATCCATCTATCTACCATCCATCCATCCACCATCCATCCATCCATCCACCATCCATCCATCTACCATCCACCATCCATCCACCATCCATCCATCCATCCACCATCCATCCATCTACCATCCACCATCCATCCATCCATCCATCCATCCATCCATCCATCCATCCATCTACCATCCATCCTTCCATCCACCATCACTCTCATTACACTTGAACACCTACTGAGTCATCTACCTTTCCACTCCATCTGTCCATCCATCCATTTACCCATCTACCCACACAGCCAGCTGCCATTTTCTGAATACCTAATTGGTAAAGGAAAGCATGGTATGGTTGTGTAAGTTCTCCGTCATCCCAGGAAGTTCTTGTTTTGCTTTTAGATGGACCAGTGTGTAAGCACCGTGTGTGGACTCGAGTAGTTGCCATTGAGATTTGGAAGGAAACGGATTCCTCATTTTTAGAGGTCCATCCAGAGAACTCCCACCATCACGGATGCTGTAAGGTCAAGCATCCCAGGCTGTAACTGTCTCTAGAAGCCATTGTGGCCACAGGAGCAGAGAGTAGATGACTTGTGTTGAATCTGAGTTTGGAAAGCCTGAGTTCCAGCTCTGACCTGTCACTCTGAGTGACCTTGGGCTCAGCGTTGATGTTTTGAGATATGAAATACAGGAATGAAGGTCCTTGTCCTGACTGTCCCCGCTGTTATGGAGATCCCCATAGGAAGCTGATCATGACCTTCTCCCATGACATAGCTTAGTCCTAGACCATTCTATAGATATAGTTTATAGCTATTCATTCAATCATTCACTTGTCACCTGTCCACCAATTGATCTACTCCTAACCAATTTACTTGTTTGCTCACCTGTCCAGTTATCCACTCACCCATGGACAACTCCTCATGCATGCATCCACCACCCATCCATCCACCCACCCAGCCGCCTATTCACCCAGACACCCATCAACCTATTTCTGGATGTGTGCACCACCTCACCTGTTTGTTCGTTTACCTGCCTGTTCCTCTACTCAGTCACCTCATCCTAGACCATTCCCTCCAGCTCTCCGAGTTCCTCATCTCCCCATCATGTTCCCCTCCTCATGTCTTTGCAGGGTGACGTTCAGGAGCTCGTCATTGTCCCAGGTGTCCAAGCTGCCTATCAATCTTGTGGACAGGAAGGTCTAGAGTGCGAGAGGGCACAGAGGGACGGGCCTCGGATTCAGAAGCCTCACAGAGCCCAGAGGTCTCCAAAGAAGCAGCCAGCAAGACTTCATCAGCCACAGAGCCAGGAGCCCCAGGGGCAGGTGAGGGAGTCTGGCGGACTGAAACTACAGCATTGTGGGGGGACACTGGGCTTCTTCTGGGAAGTCCCCACAGCGTTCCATGCTGCCCTATCCCACTCTCTCCTTGGCTTCCAGCCATACTTCCCTATTCCCATCATGCCTTCTTGCCAGTCCCCAGTCATCAACCTTTTTATTTTCATTTAAAAATAAAAAGTCATTATGAAGAATCCCTGGCAGGAGCTGAGTACTCCAGCCTGTGTGGTATCTTCTTCCTGTCTGCCTTGGGTTTCCCATCCCTTTCTTGAATTAAGAGATTGGGAGACAACAGGGAACAAGGAGCCCTGAGGAGGAAGGGACAAGAGAATGAAGCTGAGATGTGATACCAAGGGGGAGTGATAGGGAGGGGCTAGGGGCGGAGGGAATCTCAAAGGTGGGTGGTCTGTGGAAGTGTGGGGACAGGGAGCAGAAGCCTTGGGATATTGAGGGAGGGAGGTATGAAAATCTGGGTTGGGGGGCGTGGGTGTTCGGGGTGACAGATGTGTTCTTGCAGCAGTCTGAAGAGTGGAGGCTCAATCTCTTAATCATGTCTGCTTCTATCCACATGGGGAACCCATCTCCTCTTTTCTCACCTCTCCCACTCTCTTCCTCCTCACTGTCACCCTCTCCTTTTGCTCTCAACTCTCATTCCCCCACTCTACCCCCATTTCCCAACCCCCACACCATTTCCTTATGCCCCCGAACCTCCCACCTTCAATTTCCCCTTCCCGTCCCATCTATCACCTTCCTGCTCCCAGCCTACTGAGTCTCTTTACTATGACTACGAGCCCCCCTATTACGATGTGATGACTACGGGGACAGCCCCTGATTATCAGGTAATCTTGAGGGCCCCCTTCATCTCTCCCCTTTCTCCCAGCACCTCCTATTAATGTCTGCTGTGTTAAGCCCCCATCATGCCCCAGTTTCTGGGAGAGACACTAGATTATGGGGGTTCTCTTTGCTCACTGCCTGCCCCTATGTCTCCACTGCAGCATCCTCAGAGCTCCAACCACAGGGCTCCCCCTTCCTCTAGGGGGCGTCGGACCCCTCCCCGAAAGTCTAACCCTCCTGCCGAGAGGTCAGCAGCCAGGCAGGCACCCCCACTACCAGCCAGAAGGCCCTCTCCAGCTGGAGGCTCTGGCAAAGCCCTTGGCCAGCCTCCCCCCTCCCGACACCCAGCTCGACGGGCAGCTTCCCCCACTGCCCCGGCCCCCCCCAGGACCAGAGGCAGCGGTTATCGGCAGGTAGAACGGGGCATCCAGATCTTTGCCCCCAATTTATAGACACTGGAGATTGACTCTCCTCACACTGTCTTCCTCAAAGGGGCTGCAAGATCTGAGATTTCCCCCATACCCCATCCCAGATCCTGCCTGTGGTGGGGATAGGTTGCAACTTTGCTTTCTTTCTTGCTAACCTCTCACCTCTCCCCACTCCCTTCCTCTTCCTCTTGGGGATAGTACCCCACCCCAGGTGAAGAGGAAGGAATCCTGGAATCCAGTCCCTTGCCATTCTTTGAAGAGGTAACTTCATCCCCAGCATCATGCCAGCTGAAGCCCCCCCACCCCCATAGCTTCTTGATGAACCACCCCTCCCTGGTTGGAGGGCTCTTTATATACTCACTTAAGACTTTTATGGTCACTCCAGACTTGCCACCTGCTTGTCTAAGTGTGGCCATGGTGTCCCTGCCTCATCATTACATTTTGAATCTAAAGTAGATCCTCTATGTTGGTGTTAAGTCAGCTCACTTTCTGCGCATGGTCCTGTTCTCAGATCCATTTTCTGTCTGACACTGTCACTTTTTTCTTTTCTCTGTCTTTGGTCTTAGATTCCTCATCTGTCATTATGTCTAGTGACTGACCTGTGTCCAGCCCTCCGGCCACCCTTCTTCTTCTCCACTATTTTCCCCAACCACATCCATTCCCAGACATCCATTTTGCAGTCAATAGTCATTCCTTTTCCATTCAGTTCTTCCCCTTGCTCATTTAGAGGAGAAAATCCCAGTCCCAGTGACCCTCAGGATCCTTTGGGCTAGAACTTATCCAACCCTGGGGTCCAGAGGACACCTCCTCTCAGGCCTAAAGCCCCCATCTACCTCTTCTCCCTTCCTGTCCTTGGGAAGGATCAGACAGATCTCCAGGTCTCCCCAACAGCCGACAATTTCCAGGCAGAGGAATATGGGGAGGGTGGCACAGACTCCCCAGCAGGGCTCTACGATTACACCTACGGCTATGGGGACGATTATCGTGAGGAGACGGAGCTTGGTCCTGCCCTCTCTGCGGAGACAGCTCACTCAGGAGCCGTAAGTGAAAGCAGGTCCTAGTCCAACCTTCGCCATCAGGGGGCGCTATGTGGATTGCTTCCTGTTTGATCCTTGTTGGCTGTGAGCTACTTCCTATTGGCTTGTCACATTCTCTTCACATGAGATATCTGTGTTGCTTGAGAAGATCACTTCCTGGCTTTTCCTGCCAAATGTCTTACCCCATGCCTCCCTGTAGATCCTGTCTGTGGCAACTGGACTTTTTTCACTCCCATGGCCACTTCTTTCTTCTTCAGCCACTTCTTGTCGTATCTGAGATGTTCTAAACCTGTTCATTAATAAGCAACTGTCTGGTGTCCAGTGTCTGTCTGTCTCACTCATCTCCTTTTGCTCAAAACAACTTTGTGTTCATGTTGATGCCAAAGTTTCTAACTTCCTGTGTGACAGTTTCTAACCTTTAGGGTCACTTCTGATCTGTGTTTCCTTGTCTTCTGTAGCCTTGATGTCCCTCTTGGCAACTGTGTGAGGCTGGGCTAAAAGGGATTGTTTGTGTTCTGATTTTCTTGCTGCCTTGTGGCAACTTTCTTTGACAATAAGCCATTTCCTGGGTACCTCACATTATCAAAATTATAAGGATATCCATTGTGGAGTTAGATATTTATCATGGCCATTTCCTGTGTGTCCTAGACTTGATGTTGGTGTTTATTTCTGGATCTTGCCTTTCATTCTCTTAAATCTCTTTGCAAGAGTCACTTTCTATTTGTTTTGTGAATTACTTTTCTCTCTTGGTTGTGGTAGCCATGTTGTTTTTGAAGGTCCACTTCCTGGATTCTTTTTTTCCTCTGCTGCTTCCTGTCTCTCTAACTGCTTCCTGTTTGTTCAATGTGTTCTCTAGCCATCTTGGCCATGTTTAATTTTTCTTGGCTCTGGCATTAGTCTTGCTTCCAAGTGGGTGTCCTTTTGTTTTATCTCCTTAGCAGTTTCCCGGGTCTTCAAAGTCCCTGTCTGCTGGAATGCTTCCTGTCCGCTACACTTTGTTCTTTGCCTGCTTTGCTGTCATGGCTGTCCCCTTGCTGATGCTGCCTAACTGTACTGCTATCTGATACTGGCCTGTCTGATACTGGCCTGTCTGATACTGGCCTGTC
>CAJQZJ010000247.1:2348936-2366269 GCA_907164525.1 Lophiomys imhausi | reverse complement strand
GTGCTCCCCCTTCCCTCCTCTCCCTGAGTGCTCCCCCTTCCCTCTCCCTGAGTGCTCCCCTTGCCCTCCTCTCCCTGAGTACTCCACTTGCCCTCCTCTCCCTGAGTACTCCACTTGCCCTCCTCTCCCTGAGTACTCCACTTGCCCTCCTCTCCCTGAGTACTCCACTTGCCCTCCTCTCAGCACCACTTACTTGCTCCTCATTTCTGAAACCCACCCCTTTACCTGTGTTCCCTGAGCCCCCACCCAACTCCCCCAACCCTTTGCCCTCTGTGGTGCCCTCTCACCTCTGTCTTTCTCAGGGCGAGGATGGCTTTCCTGGGTTCAAAGGTGACATAGGTGTGAAAGGAGACAGGGTGAGTAGAAGTCCCCCTCACCAATCCTTAAACCCCTTGTCCTGTTGCTCTTCCATTCTGAGCCGCTCTGCACTCCTTTGAAATGGAAGATTTTTGTCTCTGTTGCTGTGTCCCCTTTAGAGCTGGGTCCTAGAGAGATGGCAACCACGTAGTGGGCCACACTGGTCCCTCCAGTCACTGTCTGTCTGTGTGTGGGAACTGCTGTCCTGCACTATCTTCTCAACACCTGCCAATCCGACCCAGCCTTGCCGGTGCCTATCTCCCTGTTGGGGATGCAGACCCATCTCTGTCCCCAACACTCACCTCCCACTCTCCTCTCAGGGTGAGGTTGGAGTCCCTGGTTCCAGGGGAGAAGATGGCCCCGAAGGGCCGAAAGGACGCACTGGGCCTACCGGAGACCCTGGACCCACTGGGCTCATGGGCGAGAAGGTGATGGGGAATGAAGAAGATAGGATAGTGACTTGGTCACTGGGGCAGGTTGGACATTAGGTGACAACTGGGAACCAGTGACTTGATCCAAGATAGCTATGAATTAATCATGCCCCTCTATGCATGGATCTACTGGGTACCAGCGGCTTGAGCTATGTGCATAGGAAGTCAAGGAATAATCCTTGGCATGGCAGGCACGGAGAACATGGGGTGTGAGTTGGGGCGAGAATGTGGAGAGGGGAATTGAGGAGGAAGGGAGGTCTGTGGCCTTGTCCTGTCAGTCCTTCAGGTAGCCCCATGACAGTCCAGCTCCATAGATGAAGCTTTTTGCAGGCAAGGGGGGACATTACGATGGCTATGAACCCCAGTGAAGAGTACAGCCAGGCTGTGAGCTGCAGAAGCCTCGTTCTCTATAACAGCTCGGCAGCCTCCTGGGCAAGATGATGCCTGGAGCATGAG
This sequence comes from Lophiomys imhausi, assembly GCA_907164525.1. Taxonomy (NCBI): domain Eukaryota; kingdom Metazoa; phylum Chordata; class Mammalia; order Rodentia; family Muridae; genus Lophiomys; species Lophiomys imhausi. Next base: position 2,365,025 of record CAJQZJ010000247.1, on the reverse strand, counting down.
GAAGGAAGGGTCTCAGGGAGGAGCTGGGCTGGTGCTCCCCCTCAGGGAGGGAGATATCTGGCTGGGTGGTGCAGCAGTGGGTGCTGGGAGAGGTGGAACTGAAGCTGGGGTGGCAGTGGCTGGATCACAGCTGCAGAACTCAGTGGAGCTGTGAATTTAATGGGGAGACAGAGGAGCTGAGTTTAGAGATAGGGTTAGGAAGCCTAATCTTGGGACACTAAAGAAGCCGGGAAGTCCATGGGGTTTCTGTGGGGAGTGTTGCTGCTAGGTGTTGGTGGCTCCTGTCATTCCTAATTCCATTCTGTCCTTCTACAGGGCAAGCTAGGTGTTCCTGGTCTGCCTGGATACCCCGGACGCCAGGGTCCCAAGGTGCTGTGGTGTCCCATTTCTATCTCTCTTTGTTGTGCCTTCCTTGATCTCTGACCCCAGGAAGCATAGACTAGCAGAGTGTGGGGGTCCCTAGAGAAGTTTTAGCTGACTGGCTCCCATTTTGTAGATGAAAAATAGAGGTCTGTGGCACGGCAGGGATCTTTCTAAGGCCGCCTACTTGTTGGCATGGCCTGGTAGCACCATTGTTGTCTTTATGGCCTCTCTTCACCCTCTTTGGCCTCTTACCTTCTCCTTTCTCCATCCTCTCCAGGGGTCCCTGGGGTTTCCTGGTTTTCCTGGAGCCAGTGGAGAGAAGGGAGCTCGGGTAAGCTGGGGTAGGAGGAAGGTGCTGGAGAGGGTTGGAGGGGCCACTGTGCGAGTCCTGCCTTGGATAATGTTTGCTTGACTTTATTCCCACCAGGGCCTGTCTGGGAAATCAGGACCTCGGGGAGAGCGGGGCCCCACGGTGAGTGCTGTGGGAAGACACCCTTTTCTAAGTGGCTCAAGACCCACAAGGTGGGCTGGGCAGTAGCTCAGTTGGTAACGTGCTGCACAGTGTGCATAAGCCCTGGGTTCCATCCCCAGTATTGCATCAGCTGAGTGCAGCAATGTAGAATCAGGTAGAAGTGGGAAGATCGACGTTCAGGGTCGCCTTCAGCAACTCGGTGAGCTCCTCAAGACTTGAGGATGTTTCTAACATTCCCTTTCTGTCCTCCTAGGGTCCAAGGGGTCAGCGGGGACCTCGAGGTGCCACCGGGAAGTCAGGAGCCAAGGTGAGTGGAGTCTCCAAAGCTGTGTCTGTCTCCTGAGGCTGAGTCTTGAGCCTCCCAACTCCTTCCACTCTCTTCCTTGGGAGCTGGCTGCTAAACACCCATCTCACTCCCTGACTTTGTTTCCCTCACAGGGAACATCAGGTGGTGATGGTCCCCATGGGCCACCAGGAGAGAGGGTAAGTGTGGTTTGAATGCTTTGTTCCCCATGTTCCCTGGAGAAGAACCTGTCCTTCACACATCCCTTCTCTGTCTCTAGGGTCTTCCTGGACCTCAAGGCCCCAATGGATTTCCTGGCCCCAAAGGCCCTCCAGTAAGTTGACTGCCGACTTGTGACCCACCTCACTCATTTCTTCCCCAAGTCTCCTTTCCTGTCAAGAGTTTACCTGACCCCAAACCCTTCCAGGGCACTGCAGGGAAGGACGGGCTGCCCGGACACCCAGGCCAGAGAGGAGAAGTGGTAAGTGATTCCAGGGGTGCTGGATGAGGGAGGGTTTGGGGTGTGCTGAGCCAGCTGTCTTGGTGCTGTTCTTCCTCTGGAAGCCTGGCCCTTGAGCCTGCCCACTATCACCCACTCGTCTGTTCGTGTTCTGACTTCGCTCTATGGCTTTCTTTTCAGGGATTCCAAGGGAAGACCGGCCCTCCAGGACCCCCTGGAGTGGTGGGACCTCAGGTAGGTTTCCCCCAGGAGAGAATGAACCCCGGACCTGGAGTTAGGGCCTCCTCTCCCTGTAATACAGCCCTGCTGACTGTTTGCCTAGGCAGGGACCCTGGGCTGAGATCCTGAATTTTAGCTCCTTCCTGGGTAGCTTTCTCTTTTGAGAAGTTTACTGCCTGACACACAAGGTGGCATGGTCACTCCACACTGGGGACGGTAAGCCCCACCCAGCAGCATCCAGGAGAACATCTGTAATTTCCCCGTGGCTTTTGGGGAAGACTAAAGGGCTCTAATTTGGCACTTTGGGGTTGCAGAGGGGGTCTTAGGGTGGATGGAGCTGACCTTAGATTGTGCCTTTCCCAGGGAGCAGCTGGGGAAAGTGGTCCCATGGGGGAGAGAGGTCACCCTGGCCCCCCAGGACCTCCTGGAGAACAAGGTCTGCCTGGAACAGCTGGAAAGGAAGGGACCAAGGTCAGTGAGGAGCCATAAGAAAGGAGCTGGATGAGGCTGGGAGGCTGCATGGAATGGGCCAGCGTGGTTCTGAGTGGCTAGGATCTCTGCTCAAATATGGCTTATCACCCTACCTTCTTCATCCCAGGGTGATCCTGGTCCCTCTGGGGCCCCAGGGAAGGATGGCCCTGCTGGTCTGAGAGGCTTCCCAGGAGAGCGAGGCCTCCCGGGCACTGCTGTGAGTGTGATCCCCCAAGGCCAACAACCTATATGGTCACTCACCCCCTGTTCTCCTTGATGTCACTCCCTGCTTTCAACTCCCCAAAGCCCACACTTTCCAGCATGTCTTTTGGGGTCCCATGCCTGTGAGGTCTTACCTTCTCATCTCACCTGTTACCCTAAATCTGGTTCACAGGGCGGACCTGGATTGAAGGGAAATGAAGGACCAGCTGGCCCTCCTGGCCCTGCAGTGAGTCTGGGGCTCCCGGGAGGCAGTGGGCAGGAACCAGGAAAGAGGATGGGTGAGGGAGGATTCGGGGCAGGATGTGGCAGGAACCATGGGCCTAGGCAGAGGGAATTTAGGGTAAGCCAGGGTTCATCTGACTTTCTTTTATTGAGATCCATGGTCCTGGGGTCTCCCTTCATGGAGAGTCTGACTCATACCTCTCCCTCTCTCTCAGGGCTCCCCTGGGGAGCGAGGTGCAGCAGGATCAGGGGGCCCCATTGGTCCCCCAGGGCGTCCAGGCCCACAAGGTCCCCCTGGAGCAGCAGGAGAGAAAGGCGTCCCGGTAAGCATGGGGGCAGGAGGCTGTGAACTGAGGGGCGATGGCTACCAAGGTGTTTTGTGGAGGTACTTAAAGGTGAGGCTGATCCAAGCCATTACCTCTTCCCTTGTTTCTTGCAGGGTGAGAAGGGCCCTGTTGGTCCCACTGGCCGTGATGGGGTCCAGGGTCCTGTGGGGCTTCCTGGTCCTGCGGGACCTCCAGGTGTGGCTGGAGAGGATGGAGACAAGGTGAGGGAACCTGAACCTACAGATGTGTCCGTCTCTCTCCATGTGAGACTGCTGACCTTCTGACTGCTCTCTAATTTGCATATCTCCTTTCTCCTGGATCTTATCACCTTCTCCTGCAGGGTGAGGTGGGAGACCCAGGACAGAAGGGTACCAAGGGGAACAAAGGCGAACATGTAAGTATCCATGACCTTGACTTTTGACCTCCTGGCTTTTAACCTCTCCCCACCCTTGTTGTGTTCCCTTCCCCGGACCTATCCTGGCATCTCTAACTTTCCTTTCTTCCCTAGGGCCCTCCTGGACCTCCTGGTCCCATCGGTCCTGTGGGGCAACCTGGAGCTGCTGTGAGTGTCTCTGGGCCTCCCCTGAGCTCCCTCTGCCCTTCCACTCCATGCAGACTCTAGCCTGCCTCAGTTCCCCTCTGAGCTCCCCCTGCCCTCCCACTCCATGCAGACTCTAGCCTGCCTCAGTTCCCCTCTGAGCTCCCCCTGCCCTCCCACTCCATGCAGACTCTAGCCTGCCTCAGTTCCCCTCTGTCCTTGGGCCTGATCCTCAAGTCTGTGAGTTTATAGATGGAGGACACCTGACCCATGGCCTATCATTGTGTCCTTGTCTCTGCTCCAGGGAGCTGATGGGGAGCCTGGAGCTCGGGGGCCCCAGGGACACTTTGGAGCCAAAGGTGATGAAGGAACAAGAGGATTCAATGGGCCCCCAGGACCCATCGGCCTACAGGTGAGCTGGACCGGGGACACAGCCTGAGAGGTAGGCTCAGGGCTGATCTGTGAGCACCTGCCTGTCGTCTGCTGGGATGACTGGGGAGATGGGAACAGAGGACTGGCCCCTTGCTCTGGGGCTGAGTGACAAGGGCTGTTCACCTGGGTTATGCTTCTTCCTATTCCTGCACAGGGCCTGCCAGGACCTTCTGGGGAGAAGGGAGAAACAGGAGACGTGGGGCCTATGGTGAGTGGGACCCTCACTGGCCCAAGTCCACCTGCCACCCACCAGAACCCAGCCTGACATGCCACTGCAGACCTCATGGCTTGCATGCAGCCCCACGATCTGTCTAGATCTTTGCTCACCCAGGCCCACCATCCTGCTCGTCCTTAGTTCCTTCTCTCCCTTCCTTTCCCATCCTGATGTATTCATACCCTACCCACCCAGGGACCACCTGGCCCTCCAGGACCTCGCGGCCCTGCTGGACCCAATGGCGCTGATGTGAGTCATCTTGTCCCCTGCCTCTTTCCTCTAGACCATAAACCCTAGTCCCATATCAGGGACCAAGAGAAGCACCATGGCCCTGGGACCACTGTTGCTGCCTCCCTGCTGGGCTCTCAGCCAGGCCTCTGTCTTCCCTAATAATGACTTTTCTTTCTCTTCCTCTTCCAGGGCCCACAAGGTCCCCCTGGAGGTGTTGGGAACTTGGGTCCCTCTGGAGAGAAGGTACCTGGGGAGGGGTGAATACCCAGTCTTGGGAGGGGCATGAGGGTTAGATTTCTGCCTATTTTTGACTGTGATGTGGGATGGTCAGGATTTGGGAGAGTGGATGTTGATACTCATCTCTTTGCAGGGTGAGCCGGGGGAGTCAGGGTCTCCAGGTGTCCAGGGTGAGCCTGGTGTCAAGGTGAGTCCTTGCTCTCTAATCCCCTTTGCCCTTCAACTATATTCTCACCTTTTCTGTCTCTTGTTCTGGGACCTCCACAGCCCAGGAGTCTGCTCCTGGCTTAATATCTGGCTTGAAGGAGCCCAGCTACCATTTACTTGAAGGGAGGAGGGACCAGGACACTCCCCATAGACCTGGCTCTGATTGTCTCATTGTCACCATGGTGGCTAAGGGGCAGGCGGCTGAGGGTGTCTGGAGACCATGTCCCTGACCTTCAATAACCTCTTGAGACCATCTGTTCCCTCCACTTGCTCTGCAGGGTCCACGTGGAGAGCGTGGTGAGAAAGGAGAGGCTGGGCAGGCGGGAGAGGCTGGACCACCAGGGCCTAAAGGCCCTACAGGCGATGATGGCCCCAAGGGGAACCCTGTGAGTTTGGGGAGTGAAAGGAGGGTCTCTGGGCACAGGCAACCCTGGAATACTGGTGTGTGAGTGGGCAACAACACTTTGGAATGTGGGGAGTGGATGGGGGTGATGCCTGGGAGGGAGGTGTGGAAATGTGGTCTCCAGGGAAGAATGCAGAGGGGTGCCATAGTTTGGGAGCATTAAGGAGGTTGAAGGGATGAGACAGGGAAGAGGGGCACAGGAGACCCTCTTCCAAGGGTGCGGAGGAGAGTGTGACATGTTTCCTGGGGCCCTGGCAGGCCTTGGGACCTACGGTGCTGACCTTCCTCTCTCTTTATATTAGGGTCCTGTTGGCTTTCCTGGGGACCCTGGCCCCCCTGGAGAAGTTGGCCCACGGGTAAGTCTTATCCCAGGAAGGGGAGAGGCCAAGATGGTGGTGCTTCGTTGGTGGGCCTCTGTGTAGTAGGTGGGCCTGGGTCTCAAGGAGCTAGGGTTTGGCAAGGCAGAGGGCAGGACTGAGTCTTGGCTGAGATGCCAACCAGGTTGGGGCCCCTCCTCTGACTTTGTTTCACCCCCTTCAGGGCCAGGATGGTGCTAAAGGAGACCGAGGAGAGGATGGCGAGCCAGGACAGCCTGTGAGTGAGCGGAGACCCCTCTCTTCCCACTGAGCCTAAGCCTTTGGGCTGTACCTGTTCCCAGAAGTCTTTTGGCTGGAGCCCACTTAACCTCTTCATTCATATCCTCCCTCCTTAGGGCTCCCCTGGCCCCACTGGGGAGAATGGGCCCCCTGGACCCCTTGGAAAACGGGTGAGTGATACTGATTCAGGTGCCTGTGCTTGGGTTGGGTGGATAGAGGCAGAGCAATGGCAGGTGATTGGCAGGGAGATGGTGTTGTCTGGCTATCTTTGACTGGGTGCGGTACACATAGCTGTCCATCTTTGGTGTTTCAACAATGGGCATGGTCTCCTGTCATCACTGTCTGTGAATGGTCCTCTCTGCATGTGCATGTGTATATATGTTATATGTGTACATGTGCATGCATGTGTCTATGTGTGCATGTGCATGCATGTTTGTGTGTGTACATTAGTGCCCATAAGTGCAAGAGGACTGGAGGGGACTGAGTTGAGTCGGGCTATCTACCACCTTATCATTTAACTTCCCGATCTCTTCTTCAGGGACCTGCTGGCACTCCTGGTCCAGAGGGACGGCAAGGAGAGAAGGGAGCCAAGGTGACAGAGAGTCCACCCCAGTCCTACGTTGCCCTTCCTCTGACTTCTGTCTCCAGACACCTTGCCTTCCCTATGTCCACCTCTTCCACATTCAGTACCCTTTTCACGTGTTCTTGTGTCCTACCCTTTCCACCTTAGACCCCCTTTGTCTCCTCTGCCTTTGAGGATAAGGTTTTTTTGTGTATGTGTGTTTCAGGGGGACCCTGGTGCTGTGGGGGCCCCAGGAAAGACAGGCCCTGTGGGTCCTGCAGGCCCAGCGGGAAAGCCTGGCCCTGATGGTCTTCGGGGACTCCCTGGCGCAGTGGTGAGCATGAAGGATCTGGGAGGAGGGTGAAGGCCATGGGCGGTGTGTAATGTAGGGATAATCCTCCTGATCCTGGGGTGTTCTTTCTAATGTATAGGGTCAGCAAGGCCGTCCTGGAGCCACAGGCCAGGCTGGGCCCCCAGGTCCTGTGGTAAGTGACTGGACCATATGGGTGGGTACCCTGGAGTAGTCAGAGCCAGGGAGGAAGTAGAAGGTGACCATGGACCCACCTCGAGGGAGAGTGACTTCTTGTCTCCTCACAGGGACCCCCAGGGCTTCCTGGCCTCCGTGGTGACTCTGGAGTCAAGGGAGAGAAGGTGAGGGATAGATACCGGATCATGCTTAGCAGCCCCAGATTCTACGGGGATGGCCAGTGCCCACTGCTCTGCTTCAGGCCTCCAACACCCAGTCCTCAGGGTTCTTATTCATGGGCTCATTCCCAGCTGAGGCTTTCTCCAGACCCTGTGTCTGTCTCCCTGCCCTCTTGCCCTTCTTCATCTGTGTAAGTTCTTTTAGCATCCCTATGACCACCTTCCCCTTATCCAGGGTCATCCAGGTCTCATTGGACTGATCGGACCAACTGGAGAGCAAGGAGAGAAGGGTGACCGTGGCCTTCCTGGCCCTCAGGGCTCCCCCGGACAGAAGGGAGAGACGGTGGGTACAGGACGCAGAAGTCAGGGTGGAGTGGGATTCATGCTGAAGGTGGAGGGATTGAAAGACTTGGCCTCTCCCATGATGCTTTAGGGTATCCCAGGAGCATCTGGCCCCATCGGCCCTGGAGGGCCTCCTGGCATGCCTGTAAGTACCCCACCTCCCTCTCCTCTTAATCCCTTAACCCTACTGCGGATCTCCTAGTACAGTCCTCACATCCCGCAGTTTTTCCTCTTTTGTGTGTCTCTATCCTGCTCCTGCAGAAACTCGGGTCCCATGGTCTGGTGACTTTGTCTCTTCACCCCTGTACCCTTTCCTGTACTGACCCTGTGTTCATTTACAGGGACCCGCTGGCCCCAAAGGAGCCAAAGGAGCCACAGTGAGTGATCAGTTAGCCCTGCCTTTTGCCCTCCTCGAGCTGGCCTTAACCCTGTCTCTCCATGGCAACTGAACATTCCCCCTTCTCAGTGGGAACTCCTCAGTTCTGCCAAGAGACCAATTTGACCCTTTTGTGACCTTGATCCCATGCTTGACCTCTTGACCCCTCCTTGACCTCATTAATTCCTCATAGGGCCCAGCTGGACCCAAGGGAGAAAAGGGCGTGCAGGGCCCTCCAGGACACCCGGTGAGTGAGGAAAGAGGAGGCAGCATCCTGTTGTACCCACCCTGCTCTACTCTCACCATGACTCACTGCACCCTCTCTGTCTCCACTCAGGGTCCCCCAGGTGAGGTGATCCAGCCACTGCCCATCCAGATGCCCAAGAAGACCCGCCGCTCTGTGGATGGAAGCCAACTGATGCCGGACGATGAGGCTGCGCCCACTGGTGGTGCCCTGGGCAGTCCTGCAGGGCTGGAGGAGGTCTTTGGCTCACTGGACTCTCTGCGGGAGGAGATCGAGCAGATGAGGAGGCCGACAGGGACCCAGGACAGCCCTGCCCGCACCTGCCAGGACCTGAAGCTGTGCCACCCCGAGCTTCCTGATGGTCAGCACCAGCCTCAGGCCAGGGCACCACAGCGTGGCTGCTGGGAGCGGGGATCTTAGGGAAGGTGCTGGAGTGGGGTGACTATGGAGCAGTTCCTAACAGGGACTCTTGCCCAGCTGGGTGAGAAGTGCTTCAGGGTCCCAGCAGCTGATGTGGCTCTATCTGCTAGCACCAGTGTCTGTGAGGGTAGACTCACATACACACGTGTGCACACACACCTGAGTTCATACAGATGACTGCAGACACACATCACATCCTTCCCAGGGGAGCCCAGGGTCAAGATTGTAGGTGCAGACGTCAAGCAGAGATTCGGTGGGCTGCCAGGTGCTAAGGCAAACTGAGGCTGGAGATGTGGTGGGGCTCTGAGTGGGAAGGCCCTAGGAGGCTGGGCTGTGGGTCTGGCTGGTGGCGTGGGGCAGAGGGAGAGAAGGAAGCATGTGGGTCAAGGAGTATCTTAGAGCATGGGACCTCCGTGACCCTGCCCTCCATGTTCCTCACCTGACAGGAGAGTACTGGGTTGACCCCAACCAGGGCTGTGCACGGGATGCCTTCCGCGTGTTCTGCAACTTCACAGCAGGAGGGGAGACCTGTGTTACACCCAGGGATGATGTCACACAGGTGGGAGCTGTTTGGCCCTCCACCAGCCCACTCTTGTCCAACCTGATCCTTTCTTCCTTCTTGTGTAACTTTCGGTGCTTGCTTTGCCATCTTCCTCCCAATCCCAAGACTGAAGTTTGCTGGCTGTTCCCCATCTGTGGCTGTTTCCCAGGTGTCTCCCCTGACTCTTTTTTCTCTCCAGTTCTCCTATGTGGACTCTGAGGGCTCCCCAGTGGGTGTGGTCCAGCTCACCTTCCTGCGGCTGCTCAGCGTCTCTGCCCACCAGGATGTCTCCTACCCTTGCTCTGTAATATCCCAGGATAGTCCCCTGAAACTCCGGGGGGCCAATGAGGACGAATTGAGCCCTGAGACCAGCCCTTATGTCAAGGAGTTCAGAGATGGCTGTCAGGTGGGAAGCGGAAATGCCGGGTGGGTGGCAGGTCCCAGATTTGGGCTACAGGATGGAGATGTGGAGAAGGTTGGGTGCCTAGGAACAGCAGGGAGGAGTCCAGCTTCCTGATGTCAGATGCACCTGGTTAAAGGGCTAGTGAGGAGGGTGGGGACGGGAGTCAGACTTGTGCAACCATCCAGATGGGCTCGTGTGTGTACACACACCTGCGTTACATGGAGACATACAAGCCTGTACAACTGTGGACGTTCAGAATCCCAGCAGAGGCACACGGACAGTAGGTGCACACTGACATATGTAGTCCACGCATTCAGAATCATCTGGTCAACACTCCCAGAGGAGAGGCAAGCCTGGGGCTGAGGTTGGGGGCCCATTGAGGGATGCTTCACCTTTCTCAGAGCAACTCCTTCTCTGTCCCCCTGTGAAGACCCAGCAAGGCCGGACGGTGTTGGAGGTGCGCACGCCTGTGGTGGAGCAGCTGCCCGTGCTGGATGCTTCCTTCTCAGACCTGGGGGCCCCCACAAGGCGAGGAGGAGTGCTTCTGGGGCCGGTCTGCTTCATGGGCTAGGTCCTTCCCTGACCCTGTCAACCACAACCAGATCCACCTGGAGTCATACAGCATGGACTCCATGTCACCTCCCACGAGGATCCCTTATCACCCAGGGGGCCTTGGGCCACGGCACCTTAAGCCTCAAGTCAGGGGCAGCAGCCAGGGGTGGAGTGAACCAGGGGGTGCCGGGACAGCCCAGGAGAAGGATGATACCTGGATCTCAAGCTCTCCCACTTGTGACCCATTAGAGAGCTGAGACCTTTATTTAAAACACTTCCCTGTTGCCCCAAATAAGTGGAAGAGAAAGGACACTGTGTATTTTGTATTTAAAAATAATAATTATATTAATTATTTAAAGAGTGAAAAAACAAAGTAGCAAAGAAGATGAAGAGTGACATGCCAAAAACCCCGTCAGATATTGAGGACAGGTGCCACAAGGTGGGCCAGCACCCCATCAGATATTGAGGGCAGGTGCCACAAGGTGGGCCAGCACCCCATCAGATATTGAGGACAGGTGCCACAAGGTGGGCCAGCACCCCATCCTCCCTCAGGGTTTTCCCTATTGTCTGTGGCTGTGGCTTTCTGGGATGAACCTCTCTCTTCCTCGAATTTGACCTGGGATACTAAGAATGCTGGAAAACAGGGTCAACCCTCCTCAGGACTCCAGCTCCCCAGGGTGGAAGCTCCATGACCCACCTGCCCCTGGCAGGAATGGCCTGCCACTTAAGGCCAGGCTACTATTCCTCCAGGGGAGACCAGACCAGAGGGCTGTGCAGGGCCTACCTGTGGCAGATTATTTAGATACTGAGGTTCTTCCAGTGGCTGGAAGCCATCATGACTCTGAGCACTGTCCTGACCACAGAGTTCCTCCCCTGGGCACCTCCTCACCTTCCCTGATCCTGGGAAGAAAGCTTATGTGTGCCCTATGGCCAGAAGGGACTCCCAGGACCCTCTATAGCCCGATGCCCAAGTCCCTACTGCCTCACTGTCTAATAATGTGATTGTCTCCTCGTGGGTGTGTGCCAGTGCTCGTGTTGTCATTTCAGTGTCCTCCAAGCTCCACACATTGTCCCTGTCCCTCTGAAAGGTTGGCATCACCTTACACACAGTACTCCAGCAGGCCCCGGGGTTTATACAGCCTGGATGGCAAGAATAAACTCCCAAACGGATGCCCCAGTGACATGCACAGGGCTAGGATCCAATGCAGGGCCAGCGCTGGCCATGTGGGGTTTTCCTCCTCCATCTCCCCTCAAATACAGCTGCCTCAGGTCTTCAAGGTTAGAAAGAACTCCGAGTGGTTCAGTCTATGCTCCAGACAAGTGGGTAACTAAGCCCTTCTTCCATGACATTCATTTCTGCTGCTCCTTTCCCAAGACATGATGATGTATCCCCAGGTTTGCAATGTTGTCAAAAGCCAGACATGAAGTCAGGCCTCCTACATGGCTGTGTTCTTACATACACATACACATAAGTATCTTCATTATGTGGGGTTGGTCTGTGTGTGGGCTCCAGTTTCTCTGCCTAGAGACTGCTGACCTCCTTCCTTCCCAAGATGTGCTTCTCTGGGATTTCTCAGTAGCTCAGGTCTGTTCTGGCCAGGAGTTCCTTGGGTTCTGGGCACCCTAGGGGTCCTCCTACACTCCTGGTGCCTCTCATCCTCACATGGCCTTGCTTGCTCTTGTCTGTCAAGTAGAGGTTGAGAGTTACTCCAAGGCCATATCCAACTGGGATGACCCTCCTTACTGTGTGTCCAGTTCCTGTCTATAATCTGTGGGATGAGATGGCTGGATGTCATTCATTTGCATCCAATCCTCACCTCATCCCCAACACTTCCCTGTGGTGAGCCCCAGTCTGCATCACTTAGATAGTTCCTGCCGAAGGACAAATGGTGGAACTTTGGACCCCACTCAGTTTTGATCTAGGATCCTCCCATTCACCTGCAGGTGCAGATTCAATGGAGGTAAAGACTTTACTGCAGGTGGAGACCCAGTGCAGGTGCAGAGTCAGTGCAGGTGGAGATTCAGTGCAGGTAGAGACCCAGTGCAGGTGAAGACCTCAGTGCAGGTGGAGACCCAGTGCAGGTGCAGACTCAGTGCAGGTGAAGACTCAGTGCAGGTGGAGACCCAGTGCAGGTGCAGACTCAGGGCAGGTGGAGAATCTAGTACAGGTGCAAACTCAGTGCAGGTGGAGACTCAGTGCAGGTGGAGACCCAGTGCAGGTGCAGAGTCAGTGCAGGTGGAGACCCAGTGCAGGTGGAGAATCTAGTACAGGTGCAGACTCAGTGCAGGTGGAGACTTAGTGCAGGTAGAGACTCAGTGCAGGTGCAGAGTTAGTGCAGGTGCAGACTCAGTGCAGGTGGCAATCCAGTGCAGGTGGAGACCCAGTGAAGGTGGAGACTCAGTGCAGGTGGGGACAGTGCAGGTTCAGACTCAGTGCAGGTGGAGAAGTGCTGGTAGAGACCCCAGTGCTGGCACAGTCTCGGTAAAAGTGGAGACAGTATAGGTGGAAGCCCCTTACTGCATCTGAGTGGTCCACTTCTGTCTTTCTCTCTGTCTCTGATGTCTTGTACTAGTCTTCACCATTGCAAAGTAATCAGAATAATTCAGTTCCTGGCTGGGGGTGTGGTGGCACACGCATTTAAAATCTGAGCATTGGGAGGCAGAGAGAGGTAGATCGCTGAATTCAAGGCCAGCTTGGCCTATCAAGTTCCATGATAGCCAGGGCTACATAGAGGTACCCTGTCTCAAAAACAAACAAACCCAGAATATTTCAGTCCCTACAATATCACTAAATCTTTCCCCTTCTTCACCCATCAATTTCTCATTTGCTGCTCCTCAAACCTTAAGGGGGCTGAGGTATGTGTGTGTGTGTGTGTGTGTGTATGTGTGTGTGTGTGTGTGTGTGTGTGTGTGTGTGTGTTTGTATGTGCACATGTGCATGATCATCTCACCTATCTAGTGTAACCATGGATGCACTTTTGGGGATCCCGTGTGCCTTTCCATGTCATAGTCAAGTCCTGAGAGATCCTCCACCCTCTTCCTCTCCTTAGCCTCAGAGACACTCGCTCTCCCCACCCAGACTCATTCCCAGCAGGATTGGCCCAGACCTGAGGTTTGGCTCGGGCTCTCCCTGCAGCTGGTACTAAACCACAGAGGTCACTCCTGGAGCACAAAGGGGAGTGTCCCCAAAAGCCACTTTTGCTTTGAGCTTTTCTCCATGGAAACAATGCCACACAGTTAATCAAATAACATTTGCATTTGGAGGTTAGGTCCCCAGGCCAACCCACAACAGGTTATTAAATTACTGTGCCAACCAACCTGATCTAACAGTTCACGAGCCACTCTGCCAGATGGCAGATGAATGGCAGGTTCACAGCCTCTCCCTCTAGAGACTTCTCCTTCCTCTCTAGGAACATGGGGTCTGACTCTTGGGCAGTGTGGGAGGAGTTGAAAGGCAGAGGTTCTGAAGTAGATATTCTAGGTTGAGGGTGGGGAGTGTGATTGCCCTGGCCTGTAGGCATGTAGGTGCTGGCCAGGAGTCTGATGACTTATGTCAGAAGAGGTTTCCATGTGTGTGTATGTGTGTGTGTGTGTGTGTGTGTGTGTGTGTGTGTGTGTGTTGAGGGGGGGATGAAGGAGAACCAGGAAAGAAAGGGGCAACTGATCAAAGGCTGTGAGGCCCCACAGTGGGTTTGACTGGGAACACACCAGAACATACCAACTGCTGACAGTTCTAGAAAGATTTCAGTCTCCAAGTTTAGCTGAAACCTCATATTAGAGGGGCACATCCATGTCACTGGAACAGGCAAGAATAGGACAGGATTGTGGAGAGGATGGTGACACAGCCTCACAGGCCACAGTCCTGTTGGTAGGGAGGAGGAGGAGGAAGAGGAGGAGGAGGAAGAGGAGGACGAGGAGGACGAGGAGGAGGAGGAGGGATAAGGAGGGGAGGGAAATTGCCAAGGGACAGTCTGCTGGACTGTCACACACTTGCAGCCACTTCTTGGCTTTGTGTTTCTATTTCGGCATCTCTGGTTAATGGATTAAAAATAATCTTATAAGCCAAGAGTGGTAGTATATGTCTGCAAAACCAGAACCTGGAGAGGCAGAGGCAGGAAGATTGCTTAGCTTGAGGTTAGCCTGAGCTACATAGTGAGTTAGAGACCAGTCTGGCTATAGTGAGGGGTCCTATCACAACAGACAGCATGAGACATAAAAGAACAAAGACCAGGAAGAATACACTTGGGCACATCCCCGGGACCATTGCATATCCTAGAAGGCTGTGGCCCTCACGGCTCTCGGCCTTGACTGAGTACGTGCACAGTCCAGGTGGACCAGGCTTGTGGAAAATAGCTAACTAAATTATCTACTTAGTATTTATATTATATTTAATCAAGAAAACCATATATAAAAGTTACACAGGGGGAAGAGGGTGGGACTGGAGGGGGGAGTAGAGAGAGGATTGTGATTGAGATGTAACTTGAAGAAATAAAAAATAAATTATTTTAAAAAAGTTACACACATAATATTTAGCCTATTTGTATCAAGCAATTTTCTAGAAGAAAAAAAAATCATCTATCTATCTTGGTGTGTCTAAAGTTCAGAGCCTAAATATTTTCTATCTTATCCTATATTTATAAACCTAAAGATCTGATTTAGCTTTGAAAATATCCTTTTAAATCCTAAACAACTTAAGTTAAATTGAAATTTTATATCTGTTGTTGGGGGAAGGTCTAAAAACATTGTTTTTGATGGGCTGATTTCAATGCTGAGATCTGGTTACCGCCCCTTCTGAGGCATTTTCTTGATTGGTTAATAAACGTTGCTGATAGCCAATTAGCTGGGCAGAAAGAGTATAGGAAGGTAGGACTTTCTGAGATTAAAACAGGAACCCTGAGTTTTACACAGAGGATTAGTCCATTTCCACCAGGAGACATGGAAGCAGATAGACATGTTTAAGAATGCTGGAAGGTAATCACAGGCACATGGTGGTTTGGGATTAGGTGATCTGGGTTAACTTAGAGTAGCTAATTGAGAGTCTGCCCAGCTAAGGGTTAAGTGTTGAAACATTAAAAGGTGTTGTTGTATTTAATTATTGGAGGAAGGACTGCGGCAGCTTATAGTCCATCAGTCCAAGCAAGGCAGGGCTGTCGGACTCCCATCAAACTCTGGCAAATTACCTGCCAAGCCACCGGTAATTCTACCGGCCTAATATAACAACTTATATTACTTAACAGAGTTTAGGTTACAGGTGGTGTAGCCCACCCTTGGTTTGGGGCTCTTTCCCCAGGATAAATCAGGCTGCCAGTTAAGGCTGATATCCTGCCAGGCTGCCTACTGCTCTACCAAGTCGCCAGCTGCTCTGCCGACCTAATCTTACAGTTTATACTTATTAATTAATACAATTGATAATTAAATTGCACTTTCAATCTATTATGTCTTCAAGCCCATCAAAGACATAAGAAGGGCTAAAGTTTTGAGTGTGTGGAAAGTACAAGATAACAACTTCCAGAAAAGAAAAATGACAGTTTGCTGCCTAGACAGTCCCAAATATCTTTCAATGCTGTTGAAGCATCATCTTCAGCCTTTTGGCCAAGCATATCTCACAGACTAAATTGTGCAGCAGGAAATAAGAAAGATTTTCCTACTCTGTCTCTGCAGAATCAGGCCATCGACTTACCTGCATTGAAGCTTTGGTCCATCTTTGGACTGTAAATAGTCTGTTGAGAGAGCAGGGGCATTCCTGCCCAGTAGGAGTTATCTCCTGATGGAGAGCTTTGGTCCATCTTTGGACTGTATATAGTCTGTAGAGAGAGCAGGGGCATTCCTGCCCAGTAGGAGTTATCTCCTGATGGAGAGCTTTGATGCTCATTGTCTCCTTCCATGTCAAATGGGAGCTATCAGGAGCTGACTGTCTTAAGTAAGTCAAACAATTCTTAAAATAATAAAAACATCTTTAAATGCCATTTTTTGTCTGCCTCTGAGAGTTTTGAGGACATCTATTGATTTATTTATAAATCTATCTACCTTTCTATTATCTATCATATATGTATCTATCTATTATCTATCTATCTATCTATCTATCTATCTATCTATCTATCTATCTAT
>CAJQZJ010000247.1:2328414-2348926 GCA_907164525.1 Lophiomys imhausi | reverse complement strand
TATCTATCTATCTATCTATCTATCTATCTATCTATCTATCTATCTATCTACCTATCTATGTTTGAACAAGAAAACTATATTTTTAACCATTTACTATCTGTTTAACATAGGAAGCATATTTTCGTGATAAATTAAGACTAGAATTTGACATGACCAGGAGCTTGACTGGCCAGCCATCAACCTGTATTACCCAGACTCCTAAATAGATTGCAATAGCAACCCACAAAAGGATTGGAAGTAAGTCTATATTATTAAATGAGTTGTTTTTAAACAGGCACAGCACCTTATGTAAGAGTTGAAATATGCATATATGTGTGTCAAAATATAAAATTCTATACCAATTAATCAAAAATTGACAATCAAAATTAACCTTATTTTGTATCAATATACAAAATTCTATACCAATGCATCAAAAGATAACCTTATTTTGAGAATAACAATAGCTTTAAGTTTCAGAGCAGATTCAATAATCTACCCTTACATCTTATCATTTCTATATTATATGCCCATACAGGATAGGTGGGAATGGAAAGGAGAGAGAAAGGAGAGAGGAACAAGGCTTTAGCTACCTCAGAAGGAAGTTTCTATGTGGCAGAGTAGAGACCCAGGATTGAAGGGCCTCCATTTCTGTGAGCAGGGTAGAGAGGATTGTGATGGCCACTTGCCACCTTCTTCCTGGAGGGCTTCTGAGAGCCTCTAGTCTGTTGAGGGGAGGTGACAACACCCAGCCCTGGATGCTCCTGACTGTCCTATTGGTATCAGTTTTCTTGTCTTCATAGCAGTTTCATGGGAAGTGGCACTGTGGGCTGACTACTGTCTCTCTGGCCCTCTGTTGTGTATCATTCCAACTTGTAAGGAAGCTGTTAAGACTCAAGTTGGTCTAAAGGGAGGGTAACATTCCACCCTGCAGGGAAACTCCTTAAAACTCAGGAAGTGGACAACACAAAAGCTCCAGGATGCCCCTGAAACTAAGCAGCTTCACTAGGTCCTTCCCTTCCCAAGTGTATATGAGCAGAAAGAACTGTTGAGGGACACTCAGACCTGCTGCGCTTCTGGAAAAGACAATCTCCAACCTGTTAGGCTGCTTTCAAATTGTGCTGCACACTCTAGGTTTCCGGTTTCATGGGCCACCACCCATGCTGGAGTGGGTTTTTGACAGTGTAGCTCTCCCTGACTCCTGTAAGTCATCCCTCACCCACACTCCATAGTAACCTCAATAGCCTTAACTCATTGGTGCCCTGAGTAGTGCTTTGGTGGTGTCTTTACTTTGGGTCTGTCATTGGTTCCCTCTCTGGGATGAGTAGACATTTGTCACAACTCATCAGGAATGAGAACAACACGAGAAAGGAGAATAACATTGAGAAAAGGAATAACACCTTAAATGAAGAACGGGGCTACCTCCCCAAGGAGCCCAGATGTAGGAACAAACCAGGTTGTGGCCTCAGTGAAAGGCAGCACAGCAGCCCCCTTCCTTGGGGGATGCAACCATGCCAGCCCCTACTTACTCTGCACTACACGTTAATCTGTTTCTGAGCTGTCTGGTTTTCCCAAGTACAGGAGGTGAAAGAGTCCACGACATATTCCGTGTTCTGGCAGTTCCTGGGAAGGTCGTGCCCTGGCCTCACTGTTTCACCTATGAAGGGCTCGGAAGCTATGAACACTCCAGAAAATGTGGGACTCACGGTGTCCACATCTCCCCATGGAAATCAGGAGGCCAGCTGCTGTTCTTGTTGAAGGCTTACCTCAGTCTCAGTGGGGATTGCTTTTCTTTTCTTTTCAGGTAGAGTCACACTTTGTAGCCCAGGCTGGAATCAAACTTATAGACGGCTATCCTGCCTCTGTCTCTGCCTCCCAGGTGTTGGGGATTATAGGTGTGAACCAATATATGTGACTTTGAATCTTTTTTTTTAATTTTATTTTATTTATTTTATGTATATGTGTGCTCTATCTGCATGTACACCTGCATTCCAGAAGAGGGCACCAGATCACATTGTGGATGGTTGTGAGCCACCATGTGGTTGCTGGGAATTGAACTCAGGACCTTTGGAAGAGCACTAGGCAGTGCTCTTAACTGCTGAGCCATCTCTCCAGCCCCGTGACTTTGAATCTTAAATGTCATCTTTTGTCCAGAATGGTTTGATTATAGTGTGAAGTGTCCCCAACACTATTGCTGAAGGATCGTGGGATTTGCCTCATCCCGTGAGAGGACCTAGGTTTCAGGAAAAGCTCTTTGACCTCTGATGATATGTGGAAGGAGACACTGAAGTACAAAGGTATGCTCTCTCTTTTTTTAATTGAAAAAATTTTTATTTTGTGAATTTCACATCATGTACCCTGTTCCTTTCCATCTCCCACCTCCCCCCAAGACCCTCTCTCCACTCTTGTAATCTGTCCCATCATAAAAAATAACAGCTCATTGTGGAAGCTGCAGTGTATCTCAGTATGTCCCACAATATTCCCCTTTGTCCACACATTCTGCTTGCAAATGTTCATTATAATGACTCCTTGGTCTGGCTCGAGGCTCCTGATTTCCGCTACTCTGTCAGTACTGTAACCTCACTGGAACTCCTCTCAGATATGCCATAACTGTCCTATGTCATGGAGATCCTGCAGTCCTGGGTTGTGGAACTGACCTCTTCTTGCACCCAGCAGTTCATCCATGGGGTAGATGTTGTGGTGGGCCAACTCAAAGCCCCGGTTGTGGACCTGCAGCGCCCACTTGCATGGCTAGTTCTACTATGGAAAGGTGCAGGGCCTGCTCTCCTGAGTGCTGCAGGATGTGAGGGGCAGGGACAGCTCTTCAGCTCTTGTGACCCCCATCTGGGCCAGATCTCCTGTTGGCTAATGGTGGTGAGGGCAAAGGGGAGGGGAAGGGATCTCTCCCTAGCCAACACCACCACATAGCAGACCGAAGGCAGGGCTGGCTCTCCCACACTCACTCCCTCAGGACTGGCTAACCCACAACCCCCATATCCAGGACCAGCTGTAGTGTGCTACCCAAGCAAAGTGTAGGGCCTGCTCTCCTGAGTGTTGCAGCATGTGAGTGGCAGGGACAGCTCTCCTGCTCTTGTGACCCCATTTGGGTCAGATCTCCTGTTGGCCAGTGGTGGTGAGGGCAAAGGGGAGAGGAGGGCATCTCACTTTAGAATGGAAACCTGCACTAGTTTTAAGATGGGGACGTGGATATGCATATGTATCTACAGGAAATGAAAAAATGTGGTTACCAACAAAACTTATAAAGATTACATCTGACCAGGGAGAGCCTCTTATTAGCTGAGACATAAATGTCTTTGTATGATAAGAACTGTCCAATGTTCATAATATTCCATTCTTTCATTTAGCATGGATGGAGTTTATGCTTCAAATGGACTTACAAAATTAATCTATGCCTTTCTCCTCCTTAAACTTAGAGAAAAAAATTATTTTCAGATCCAAAGTTTGAATGACAATATCAAGACAAATAGGCCAAATGATTCAGCCTAACAGACTGCTTCAATTACTAATTTTTCAAAAAAGAAGAGAATGCAAATCAACTTTAAAAAGGGCTAGTCCAAAATGATCAATCATATAGAGACTAGACAACAAAAAGCTATAGCTGGCTTTCCTGGGAATTGGCCAATATCTAAAATTTTAAAGGGTGCCAAAAAAATATTTTCAACTTCATTCCCAGGAGGTGGAATGAAAATATTTTGTTGTCATATCTTAGGTATTGTGATTGTCTGTTGTATATGATGTTTGCGATGAATGGATATAATGAATGGAACTGTAAGAATTGGAGTAAAAGATTATTTTGTTTATATTGTTAAAAATTTAAGATTCTGTTTATTGATGCAAGTTTAAAAATGTTTTGTATGTAATAGAAATTAAGTTTATTGATAAGAATTTAAAATCATTTCGTTTGTATGTCTTGATTGTCAAAAGATGTAAATACAACTATGTATTGTGAGAAGTTTAAGGTTATTTTAACTCTTGTTTTAATGTACATTGATGAAAATTTAAAATTATTGTTTATGTATTGTACATGAACAGTTTCACATTGTATAAGTAGTTATGATTGTAGATTTATTTTTTATTTTACAAGAAGGGGGATATGTAGGGAGTTGAATAATATAAATTAGATCTAGGAGTTTCTGATACAGTCTCTTAATTTGGGGCATGAAGATCAACTTGGCTGTGAGCAATTAGCTTATCAGCTTGTGGAAAAAAAAGGATGAAGTCAGGTGAAAACAGGAAACAAACAGGAGACTTAATGGACTAAGAAACAAAGTATTTGGCCTGGCATTATTTTCAGCTGCTAAGTGGGCAGAGCACAAATCAATCTAAAACAGGTGGAACAAGGAGAGATCCTATTTAAGGATGGAGCCAGAGGCGCCCCTTGGGAGAAAGCTCAGAGAGTCCTGCTGGAGAAAGTGCTGGTGAACTGATGGCCGGATTTCCCTGAGGCAGAAAGAAGCTGGTGAGCAAAGACAGCAAAAGGCCAAGGACTAAACCCTGTGGCTCAGCTTTTGCCTAGAGGGATTTGACCTGTCCAAACAGTGGCCTAAAGGGAACTGTGGCCAGCTTTAAGGACTGAGGCAGAGTGGCAGAGTTGCTGATGCGAAGGAAATAAGTTGGCCTACAGACAGCTGAGGTCTCCCAGAGAGAAGAAAGCCTCAAGCCTTATTTAAAGTGAGACTACTATAGCCAATTTACCCTGACGAACCTGCATCTGAGATATTCCAGAAAAAGGACTGTTAAGTGCGTTAAGGGTCTACCACAGAGACTGTGTTCCTGAAGACTGAGGACCTGCCCCAGAGACTGTATCCTTCTAAAAGGTTATGAAAATAGTTGTAATAATTATCAATAGGTTTAGTGGTTAGGTTAAAGGGGTTGTAGGAATTTATAGGGTTAATAATTAAGAAATTGTTGGTATTTGTTATAAGTGAATATGGTTAATAAATAATAAATATTTAATAATAATTAAAAACACCACCACATAGCTGACCAAAGGCAGGGCTGGCTCTCCCAAACTCACTCCCTCAGGGCTGGCTCACTCCCAACCCCCACATCCAGGACCAGGCAGAGTTCTTCTAGTTTCTGGTTTGTTTCCTGTCCTGGGAGCCCATCTGGTGCTTCCCTGGTACTGGTCTGGACGTCATCACAGGCTACCCCATGGTGCCAAAGTGGTGTTGGTATGTAGCTTGCTTTTTTTTCCAGGAATGTTAGGCTACTATTCATTCAAATGTTCATAGGTCAAAACACTGAATGTAGTGGATATAGCCTCTCTCCTCTCTGCCTAACTGATGCACATGTGACGCAGCAGTCACATCTGCAATGCCTCTAGGGGCATGGAGAAGTATGTTCTTATAGTGTTTGTTTATGTGTGTGTGTATTAGCATGTGTGCACGTGTGAGTTTATGTGCACCAAGTGCACTCAGCCTGTTGTGGAGGCCAGAGGGCAGATCTCCTGGAGCTGGAGTTACAGGTGCTAGGATTGAAGCTGGGTTCTCTGCAAGAGCAGTAAGTGCTTTTATCCACCAAGCCATCTCTCCACCCCCAGGAAGTGATTTCTTAAATCTTACGCATTCTTTGTCTTAGTGTTTCCACCAACTCCTTTCCTTGTCACTGTGACCAGAATCCTGACAAGAAGAGGAGGGGTTTTCTGTGGCTCACAGTTCATCATGGTGGAAGAGGTATGGCAGTAGCACCAGGCACCTGGCCACAGGACCTCAGCAGTCAGGAACTAGACAACAGACAGGAAGTGGGGTGGGCTGTAAAACCACAAGGCCAGCCCTCCAGCCATCCACTTCCTCCAGCAAGGCTGTATCTCCTAAAGATTCTGTAAGATCTCAAATAATGCCATCAGTTGGGAACTAAGTATTCAAGTATGTGAGCCCGTGTGGGACATCTCACAGCCAAACCACAACAATGATTCTGTGGTGTTCAGTGGCTTCTGTATCTACTGAACTGGGCAGTGTTTGATACTCTGACAGCTTGGGGCTTACTTCTTCTGCTATTTTATTAGCTTGTTAATGGGTCTATTATGCTTTGGGAATTTGATATCCTGAGAGCTAATGAGCCACGAAGAGAACCTTTATCTCCATCTGCCTTGAGTTTTCCAGTTGTTTCATTTTTCCAATTCTCTATCACCATCTTTGCAGATAGTCCCATAAAAGCCACTCAGAGAGCATTAGACAAAGATTATAAACTCAGCCTTCCCACTGTGGCAGCTACTGGTCATTCAAGACTTCACTTAAATTTAAAATAATTTAAATCGCAATGAAGTGATAGTAACTTCTGACCTTACAACCACCTCACTGTCAGAAAGCAGATAGACATTTGGCAACAGAGACTTCTGCTGGGAAGGGTGTCTCAGCGTTTTCTGTTGGTCATACTTGAGGTTGTGGTTTGGATCTGGAGTGCTACCCTAGAGGCTCATGGATTGATGGCTTGGTTCCTGATGTGGTATCATTCAGAGATGAGCAGTCACGAGGCCTGGAGCTTGTCAGTGGGTTCATCCACTGATGAATTTATTTATATTTGTAATGATGTGTGTGTGTATATGCATGTGTCCTCCATGCTTCCGATCCAAGGTCCCTTGGAGCTGGAGTTACAGGCAGCTGGAGTCTGTCAGATGTGGGTGCTGGGAACTGAACTGGGGGCCTGGAATATTAGCAAGAGTATAACTGTTGAGCTGCCTCTCCATCCTCTGTTGACAGATTTATAGTTCACAGACTATAGTTGGGAGCTGGTGGAAACTATGGAAGGTATAACCTAGTTGGAGGAAGAAAGTCAGTAAGGATATGCCATTTAAAGGTATATCTGCTTCCCAGAGCCCACTGTGTGTGGGACACAGATCTTGTTCTAAGCACACATTGTCTTAGAGATCAGGTCAGGAGCAGTGCGGATGGAACACAAGTCCCTGTAGGTTGCTGGAACCTCTTCCTCTATCTCCCAGAGACATTAAGACCTTGTAAGACAGGGCTCAGGAGCTGGAGAGACGGCTCAGTGGTTAAGAGCATTTGTTATTCTTGAGAGGACCCAGGTTCAGTTCCCAGCACCCACACGGTGGCTCACAGCCATCTGAAACTCTGATTCCAGGGGATCTGATGCCCCCTGAAGGCCTCAGCAGGCACCAGGGACACAGGTGATACACAGTCACACATACAGACATTTATTCATAAAATAAAAGTAGATAAATAGTATTTGAAAAGACCAAGTGTGTTAGCTTGGTAAGAACAACCTGCATCCACTCCCTTCTTCAGTGGTGGGAGCCCCGCTCTTCCCCCATACTCCCTCAGGGGCTGGGGTTGAGAGGGAAGTTCAGGCTGAGACTGTCTGACCATGCAGAGAAACCCTCAGGACAAACACGGTATCTTACCTGTTCATCTAGATCCTGGAGATCTCTGTTGAGCTGAATGAGGAGATAAAAGGGGACACATTCAGCTATTCAAACCTCTGCAGATGGTGACAGACACTTTCTGTCCCGCCTCCATCTCCTTCACTGCATGTACTGTAAGCCTAGGAACCTGGGGATCTTGTAGCCTAGTGGTCAGACCCCAGGCTGGGGCTTCCTCTTTCCCTACAGGACAGCTTTGCTCTGACACTGGTTCTAGTGGCTTCTAGAACTCTCCAGCATTGCTTTTCTGCCTTCAGCCCTTCTGTGGACAGGAGGGTGTATCAGGGAAAGGCTAGCTCCACCCACCTGCCAGGATTCTTTATTTCAAGTCTTTAGTGTCATGGCCGTGTGTGGCCCAGGCGGGCCTTGAACCTGTGACCCTCCCGCTTGGGCTGGGGTTGGAGGCTCCTCCTCCAAACATATCTCACCCTTCTTGTTTCTCATATGCTTGACAATACCCACTGCCAGGAAGATGAGTCCCAGCACCAGGCCACCCACTCCAGCCAGCACCTTGTTTCGGGCAGAGTCAGACCGGACCTCTGGAAAGCAGAGAATTGAGGGTTAATGTCCTCTCTGGCAGGCACACCACTCCTCAGTGCCTGTCTGATAGGGATGTGGAATATCAATATGAAGGTCACTGGGAGGGACACCATGGGGGAGAACAATTAGGAAGACTCTGAGATCTAGACCTAGGCTAGTGTTTTCAAATGGTCTCGAGTGAGGAGGATTCTGGCAGCTGCCTCTCCAAACGAGGACAGACTAACACCAGAAGGAGGAGGTCAGACCCCAGTGTGAGGCCAGGGCAGTAGATGTCTGCCTTCCTAGACTTCCTGACAGGGGCAGATCCCATATTATCAACAATTCCCAGGGCGGGGACAGGCTCTCCTCTCATCCTTCCAGCTCAGAACCACCCTTGGGAGGGAGGAGCTTCAGGGAGTATCTGGGATGATCATCAGGTCCAATGTATAAACACCTAGGGCAGGACAGTGGACCTTGGGCCTGGGGTACTGCCTGCTCTACAGATTGTGGATCTAGAAGGTCCCCAGGAGTGACTCACTCCACTCCACCGTGAGGGGGCTCTGCAGGCTGGGGTGCTCCACGTGGCAGGTGTAGATGTCTCCCCACTGAGGGGTCATCTCCAGCATGACCAGGACCTGGAAGGTCCAGTCACCATTTCGGATCAGGTTGGTGGACACGACTCCAGCAGTTTCCTCCTGGCCATTCCGGAACCAACGGACTTGAATGCTGCCTGGGTAGAAATCTGTCACATGGCAGACCAGCAGGTCATGGTGCTGCAGGGTGACCTTCTTGGAGGGTGACACATGTACCTTAGGCTGGACTAGGAGTGGGAAAGGAGTGACACATGAGAGTGTGATTCTGTGGTAGAGGCCTTTCTTTAATCCCAGCACTTGGGAGGCAGAGGCAGGTGGATCTCTGTGAGTTTGAGGCCAGCCTGGTCTACAAAGTAAGTCCAGAACAGCCACATAGTGAGACTTTTTTTTAGCTGTTAGACTCCCACTTTGTCATGGTGAGAAAAAAGCAGGATTTATTCAAATTCTTTCTGTTTTAAATTAACTTTTAAAGATTTATATTATTTTATGTGTATGGGTGTTTTGCCTGCATGTCTGTCTGTGCACCATGTGCATGCCTGGTGCCCTTAGAGATAAGAAAAGGGTGATTCCCTCACAACTGGAGTTGTAGATGGTTTCGAGCCACCATGTGGGTGCTGGGAATTGAACCTGGGTGATCTGTAAAAGCAGTCAGTACTCTTAACCACTGAGCCACCTCTCCAGCTCTCCAATAATTTCTTGAAGTTAACATGCAGACAAAAGCATTCATTGGCTTTCCATTATAATAATTTTTAAATATTTAAAATTTTAATTATGTTTCTATGAGTGTTTGTGTGTGTCTTTGTACACGGGAGTGCAGTGCTCGAGGGGGCCAGAAGTTACAGGTGGCTGTGACATTGACTTGGGTCCTGAGAACCAAACCTGGGTCCTCTGCAAGAGCAGTTCTCACTCTTAACAGAAGCACCATTTTTCCAGCTCACCCTCAATCTAATACATGAGACAGGTCTGACAGTGACTCTTAGAAACCATCAGTGTATTTACAGCCTCGAGTTTGTGTGACCCTCCCACGGTCTCGCTCTCCATCATGGTCTCCCTTTCCTCGCTCTCCCTCGTCCACTTCCCCCAATACTCAAATTCAACATCCACGCTGCTGCCCACTTCCTGTGACCCCATGACTCTCCTGAGAGTTGGATGTCTGCCACTAGGTGGCCCTTCCCTTCATCGTCCAGAAAACAGCTGTGTGGTCTGGAGAAAGACTGGTGCAGGGGGATTTCTCCATAGCACAGCTTCCAGGCACCATGACCTTTCAGCTCCCAGTCTCTACATCAACGCCCTGAGAATGGGGGCACGTTCCCCACCATGCCCATCGTCCCCTCCAGCTCAGGGCCTCAAATCGAGCTGGCCACACTGCTGGCCTTCTGCAATTCAAAGCGATCTTCTTTTAGAGACAATTTGGCCTCTTTAAAAAAAAAAAAACTGTCAGCTGGGCATGGTGGCGCAAGCCTTTAATCCCAGCACTCGGGAGGCAGAGGCAAGAGGATCTCTGTGAGTTAGAGGCCAGCCTGGTCTACAAAGTGAGTCCAGGACAGTCAAGGATACACAGAGAAACCCTGTCTCAAAAAACCTAAAAAAAGAAAGAAAAAAAGAAAGAAAGAAAGAAAAGAAAAAAGCCACCTTCTTTTAAAAAAGTGATTCATTTATTTTCATTTTTAATATGCATTAGTGTTTTGTTTTCATGTATGTCTGTGTGAGGGTGTCAGATGCCCTGGAACTGGAGTTAGACAGCTGTGAGCTGCCATGTAGGTGGGGGGATTTGAACCTGGGTCCTCTGGAAGAGCAGCCAGAGCTCTTAGCCACTGAGCCCCCACTTCGGTCGCTTTTATGAATGGACAGCTCCTCAGTCAACTCCTTCTTGAGTTGTGATTTATGGATTAAGGTTTAGGTTAGTCAGTTTGTGCCAGAACACCCTGATAGTCTGCTTGCAGTATACAGCTGACCTCTAGGGGACTGCGGAGCTAAATCCAAACAGGCCCAAAGGACTCAGTGCTTTTCTGGCTCAAGATATATTTCACAAAGACAAAAGATTTCCAGTGTCCTAAGGTTGCACGCTGAATGGCCACTAAATATCCATATGATATCTATATTTCTACATATCTATATAATATCTAAATTTTATTTAATAACTAATATCTATATGATAATTTCTAGAATCTTGTCAATTATTACAGTAGAAATTTAGTCCAGATGGGTACAGTGACGCACTCCTGTAAATCCAAGGCTAAAAGAAGGAAAATATGTAATTCATGGGCAGCCTGAGCTACAGAGATAATTTCTCAAGGTGGGAGGGATGGAGAGATGGCTCAGGGTCTCCAGAGGATCCAGGTTCAATTCCCAGCATGCACATGGCAGCTCACAACTGTCTGTAACTCCAGTCCCAGGGGATCTGACATCCTCTTCTGGCCTCCACATCAGTGCAGATGTGGTGGTGCACAGACTGCACATACAGACAGACGGACATGTAGGCACACATAAAAAAATAAAATAAAAAATAAGATATTTAAGCAGAAGAAAAGAAATTTCATAGCTCTAGTCATTTTGATTTTTTTGTTAATTGTTTATTTTAAATTACTTTTAAGGTTAAACTGCAAAGGTACTTTCCTCTCTCATAATTTATACCATAATTACTATTCCTAGGTTGATAATATTTCCTTATCCGCTGTGCCTACTCCAGCCTTTCCCCTTCCCAACTCATTTAACGCTTTGAAAACACAGCTGAGACCTTGACATTTGCTACTTCAGCAGCGGTTCTGTGTGGTGCACACCCAACTGTGATTCTTGAGGCTTGTGGGTGGCGAATTCTAGTCCGACCTCGGCTACACAGTGAGAATGCCTTAACAACCACCCTCCGGGTTTGGATACACTTATTACCTGGTTACCCTGTCATCACTAGGGCGCTGACTGAAAACATTTCAGATCTCAGCACAGTGTGGATTCTGGGGCATCTGCTCAGCAGAGCGAGTCTGGGACACTGAGGTCCGAGTGATGTACCCAAACTCAGGCTGGAGTTCAGAGTTCTCTGCAACCTGGCAACCGAGCACGCTGAAGGAAACCGTGCCAGCCTACAGTGGAGGGCAACCTCGTGTGCTTTGGAAGTCACCTTACCTCGCTACTGGGTCATCTTTCTAACGCGGGTCGCTGTCCTGACTTCTTCCCATTCTGTCCAGATTCCCACTCATTCCCAGAAGTCGGGGCTTTGCCTCCACTGAGACTGAGATTTCCAAATAGAGCTTTAAAGGCGTGCCCCCCCCACACTCTCTTCCCTGTATCTGCGGAAGGCTTCCCCATCTCCCCTGGCCTTTGCTCCCTGGGGTCTCCTCGGAGGCTCCCCGGGCTCCCTCGCTTCAAAAGCCGAGGGGGAAGACCCAGGGCTCTTTCCTCCCAGCCTTGCAAAGTCCCCCTGGCTCTGCACAGCTCAGCTGCCGCCTTCACTCTCTGACCGCCTAGTCTACCCGGCCTATGGGCTCTCTCGGGCCTCCCAATCCTCCAGTTTCTGTCGGCTGACCCTGTGAAGCCGCTGGCCCCTCTGTCCGTCTGCTGCTGTCCGCCCCCCTCTCTACCTCAGTTTCCGTTGACGCTTTTCTGCCCGAGTTTTTGCTTCACTTCATGATCTCCTCACAAGGACTGCTCTTAGCTTGCGTCGGGTCCACTGTCCCCAGGACTCAGCTTCATTGTCTGTACTGATTGGTCTCCCTAGATGACCTCCTGTCCCTGCTCTTGAGCCCTGAGCCTGCGTTGCCCACTCTGTGTCCCTTGCACAACCCGCGCCGCTGGGAGGTGGGCCCACCTTCCCACCGCCCCCTGCGACAGTCCCACCGCCCCCCGCGACGTCTCACCTCCCCCCGCCACAGTCCCCCCGCCCCCCGCGACGTCTCACCCCCCCCTGCGACAGTCCCACCTCCCCCTGCGACAGTCCCACAGCCCCCTGCGACAGTCCCACCGCCTCCTGCGACAGTCCCACCGCCCCACAGCAGGCTGGTTACCAGGCCTGGCAACGCTCTGGACATTCCCTGCCCCGACCTCTGTGCCCACGTCCCCGCCCCGACGTCTCCGTCTGCCCCCACTCCCCGTCCCCCCGACCTCCGGGGTGCTCCGGTTCTGGCCTGGCCGCCCTCCCGGGCCTCACCTCGGCGCTTCATGGTGAAGCCCTGGTTCAGCTCGTAGTTGTGCCTGCACACCGTGTCCACCTCGGCCCTCCGCCGCTCCATGTAGTCCTTCTGGCTGTTCCAGGACTCGGCCCACGGCCGCCCCATGGCGGTGAGCGCGCGGAACTCGCCCACGGCGCTGTCGAAGCGCATGAACTCCTCGCGGTTGAAGACGCATCGCATGATGTAGCGCTGCGCCCCGTGGCTCTCCGTGCAGCACTCGTGCAGCGCGCGCAGCAGGTGGTTCTCTGCGGGCGTCGGAGGCTGAGTCCCAGGCGCTGGGACCCCCGCCAGCCTCAGCCTCACCCAGCGGACGGACCCCGCCTGGCCGCCAATGCACAGCCCGGCTGCCTCTTCCCAGTTTCCCTCTCAGTCTGGATCTTTAAATACTGTTTTTTAAATTATTATTTTTTCTTTTCTTTTCTTTTTTTCCCCCGAGACAGGGTTTCTCTGTGTAGCCCTGGCTGTCCTGGATTCATTCTGTAGACCCAGGCTGGCCCCGAACTCACAGAGATCCACCTGCCTCTGCCTCCCGAGTGCTGGGATTAAAGGCGTGGGCCACCACGCCCGGCAATTTTTCTTTATTTTTGAGAAATTTCATATATGTATACAATTAGACAGAATTATAGTCCCAAGGTCCCTTTTGGGGCCGAGCAAAGCAGCTGCTGAGGTAGTGATGCGTCTAAGCGGCCTACCGCCCCCCAGAACTGTCAATGCAGACCCTGAGCAGGGAACTGCAAAATTCTTAAGTGGCAGCGGCCCCTTTCCCGCCAACCTGGGTGGCTGGAGCAGTCAAAATGGCCTCTCCTGTTGCCTGTCAGAATGGAGCTGATGACTCCAGCTCCGCCTACTTCCCACAACATCTTTCCAGGGAGCTGTCCACAGAGGAGCCCTAGTGGGCTCCCTCTTTCCTAGAGGCACTGGCTGGGTAAGTGTGATGAAAGAGAGGTGGGAGCCCTCCCTCTCTTCCTAGGAGCCACCAGCAGTGTGGGCCGGTTCTGTTTGCCCTGCGTGAGCCTCTGTGGCTCTGTCTGCTCTCATGTCTGCGGTGGAAATGAAGATGGTTGTTTTCATCTTCCACACCCTGAAAATTGGCACCTCAAAGCAAATCCCACCTTCTTTCCAGTCCATCAACCGGCTCCAACACAGTCCTTACTGATCAGGCAAGTGGATCGATCAGAAGATAAACCGGCAGGTGTGTTTGTACCACAAGAGGGAGCTCTAAGCCGGTTTATTAACGTGTTCTGAAACCAGCGGCCTCGGGCTTGGGGGCAGTTTAGCGATGGAAGCTGGTGGGTGAGGCATTGGGTTCCATTCCCAGCCCACCAAGTAATAAACACACTAAACTAAATAATCTATTGCTTCACTTAGAAGGATATCAGGTTTTGGCATGGTGGTGCAGCACGTGAGAGGCTGAGGCAGGGGCACTGTGGAGAGCTGGAGGCCAGCCTGTAAGGAACAGAGGATTGTTAAAGGGCAGAGACTTCTGTCTCACAGCTTCTGAGGCTGCAGTATTATTAACACACTGGCTCACAGTGCGTTTCACATAAGATGTTCACTAATTAACTAAATTTTTACTGTGTTGGGCTGATCGGGACGAACAGAGAGGAGCTAAAGTCAAGGACAGGAGCACAGAGCCCCCCCAAATCTGCTCTTTTCGCTATAGATATTGGGGAGCCCCCCTGAGGGGCAGAGCACACAAGCCTGGAGTGCGGGTGCAGGAAGACATGACTGGGGGATACTCTGGTGTTTTCCTAGGTCACCATAGTGACGTCAGAGCAACTGACTCATCTTGGTGGCTCAGGAGTACCTGCCTGCACAGCGGGGCAGAGGACAGCAGGGGAGGGTGGGAAGGCCTGACCTGCCTCCGTAGTTGGGGGCTCTCGCTCAGCCCAGGGCCCAGGATGGTCACTCCCGACCCCCTTCTGTGCACAGTCGCTCTCCCTCTTCTGCCACCTGCCTCCCCGTGCCTGCTTGCTGCACTCTGAACGTGGATCTTGTCATTTTAATCCACTGGTTTTTACTTCCCCTCATTGATCAATAAGCAATGTTTTTACAAGCAAGGAAAATAATTTTGGAACTTTTCTCTGGCAACATTAGCTTTTGTAAATGGAAGCTACCCATGAAGTAGGTAAAGCTGGACCGTGTGGGGTCTCTGTCACCCGCTGCTGTCATCATTGCTCAGTGTCCCTGACACACCCCTAAGGCCTGTCCCTGGTGCCATCTCTCTCTGATTCCCAGGACCTGGAAGGCACAGTTTCCACAGCTGAGCTGTCCTTAGTTTGGTCTCACAGCCTTTTGTGACCAACAAGGACAAATTCTCTTTCCCTCCTCAGCAAGCGCACCCAACATCATAGGAGAAGGCCCAGGGCTCAAGGGGCTGGACTCAAATGCAGTTACTCCAGTAAAACGAGGCAAAAATGAGGGCACTGTATTTTAGGTCCATCCTAGGATATGGTGAACCTAGTGTTCTACAATTCTTCCTACAGTACTGAGCGTACATTTGGAAATGGAAGAAGCTTCCTGAGAGATGCTGGATCCATCCATCAGCCATATCAACTTCACATAAGCCACGGAGACGTGGGGCAGGTCTTCCTGAGCAGGCTGTCTGGTCATCTACACTCCGCTGCCTTCATGTGTCTACACACCACCCTCATCTTGTCCACCCACTCCAACACTAGTGAGGTTCTCAAATAGCTAGCCTTCAACAAGAACGCTGTCAGGGTGGAGCGACAGCCTGCCGGCCTTTCTCTCAATCAGTTGACTAAGGGTGCAGGCTCCGCCCTGCCCTGGGTGAACAGAAGCCGCTCTCTCTTAACGCTGAGTCAGTCGGGTGACCCAAGTCCCTCAGGCTGTGATGGAGATCGGGGAAACCCAGGAGGCTGAGTCTTCTGACTTCTCCGTAAACCTTGCCTTGTGAACTTATTCTAGAACCCTGGGCCCGTTGTCCACAGGATGAGGCTTGCAGACTGCTTAGCATCTCTACCCGGTTCACTGTTTCTACGTGCCTGGGAGAGGGGAAAACTGGCTGAACAGCAATGGGGAGGCAAGCCTGCTGCTCTAGCTGGGAAGGAAGGACACCAGCTGTGGGGAAGACTATTTCTCAAAGTGTGGTCCTATGAGGGGAAGTCCTGAGCCGGGCTCTCCAGGCTCGCCGCTGGTGTGGTCTTACCTGGAGGGGCTCCACCCTGGATCTCTCTACCCAGCAACACCATCAGAGCTGCTGTCCAGGGGGCCATGAGGACCCACGGGACCATCGTGGAGCTGGAAGGGTGGTTGAAGTGAGCAGAGTAGTAACCAGAGGACGGAGGACAGCAGAGACTATGACTGAAGTTGTCCACTATGATCCCAGAATTGGGCAGAGTCTGAGGAAAGAACCAATGAGGCTTGAGCTTCCTATGAGTCATCAGTCACTGGGCAGATGATGTGAGAGGACTGATAACCTAGTGTGTGGTGAGATGACATCAGAGGCTGGGTAGAAAGGAGGAGGGAGTTTCATTTGAGACAGGACCACAGAGCATCATCCAGTTGGGAACGGGCTGGCCCACTTCCATGGACCGCCAACAGAGCAAACACTGACTGGATGTCCCGCACCGCCTCCATGAGGTTGATCTCACACACGAGCTTCTTTGTCACCCAATCAAGGGCAGCCACATGACCCCGACGCCCTCCTAAAGCCAGGTGTCTGTTGGAGGTGAAGCAAAGGCAGAGTTAATGCAGGGAGCACCCTGACTGGAATAATCCAGTCAGCCCCGTCCCAGCCCCTCGACAGACCGGAGGAAGTGTGTTGCTGTGGAAAGTACAGCTCTGTAGCTGAGGAAACAGAGAACGTAGTTCAAGAGTCACAGAGGGAGCTATGGAGATGGCTCAGTCAGCAAAGTGCTTGCCATGAAAGCATAATGACCTGAGCCTGGATCCCTGGCACACATGTAATCCCAGTGCCAGGGAGGCCAGGACAGGCAGATCTTGCTGGACGCTGGTTTGATGAGAAACCCTGTTCAAAAATAAGGCAGAGGGACTGAAAAGAAAGCTCAGTGTTGAAGTACACTTGCTGCTCTTGTGAGAACGCTGGGTTTGGTTCCCAGCATCTAAATAGTGGCTCACAACTGTCAGTAACTCCAGTTCCAGGGAATTCTCTGTGGGTACCAGGCGTGCATGTGGTGCTCATACAACACACCGGCAAATCACTCATACACAGAAAAGGAAAAACATCAAAAATAGCGGACAAAACATCAGAGATAATCTGATGTGGAGGGTGGCAGTTGTGTGGGGAACTCAGGAAGACCATTTCTATCAAATGGTAGAATCCAGTACAAACATCCGATATCAGGAGGGTGTGTGCCTTATCTTCTCAAGTCTCTGCCTCTGAAAGGGCCTGTGACTGAAGCTTCTTGGCCTTGTTAGCTTCTGAAACCTCATCCTCTTCTTTAGCCCCCTTTACCCAGCAACAGGCAGGTCAGCTCTCTGGCTTCTCTGATTGGCTGACCCAGCTTCGCTTGTTTCCCCCTGTCTTTTTGTCTGTTTTGTCAGGCTCCAGAAGTCAGGTTTCATAGTTTCACGTGTCCCCATTCTGCCTCAGCTCCTCACTGTTGTCCTGCCATCACACCATCAGCCGTAGATCCCCAACCTGTGCTCTGAAGAGAGAATGTTCCAGACTAAAGCTGAGGCCCTGAGAGCCTCCCTCCTGGCTTTCCTGTTGAGTTTCCCAGGATCTGGGGCCATCAAAGGTCAGGAGGATGGGTGGGGGCACAGGGTGGGAATAGACAATCATCCGCTTTCTTTACAACGAGAGACTTCTGCAGGATTCCCTCCCGTCTCGCTTCTCCTCAATCCCTTATGTGAAGTTCACTTTGTTTTATCCTGCTCTGATAATCATAAAGACAAAAGTAACTGGACTGGAGAGATGGCTCAGCAGTTAAGTGCACTGGCTGCTTTTCCAAAGGACCCAGGTTCAAATCCCAGCACCCACATGGTAGCTCACAGCCATCTGTAGCTCCAGCTCCTGGGGATCTGATGTCCTCTTCTGGCCTCTGTAGGCACTGCACACGTGTGCTGCACTTATATTTATGCAAACACTCAAAATAAAAATAAATGAACCTTATAAAAGACAGCAGCCACAATCACCATCTACACCTCACAGGAACCATCTGTGAAAATATTTTTGCCTTTCTCTGAGAGGTGAAAACAATGATGCTAAAAAGGTTAAAACATGTTCCAAAGTAGTTCACCACTCAGGAGTCAAGATTCAAATCCACGAACAACTCTGAGGACAGACTGCCTCTGTACATGGGGACTTTATGGCTGAACCCAACCAGGATCCCACAGCCCAGGACCCCACCCCTGATTTATGTGCCTGCCTTTAAGAGGCTCTATGGAAGCTGTGTTTGGAACCTAGCAGAGCATTCCTTCCTGCCTTCCAGGATCTTATGACCTTCCTAGAATCATTGTGGGCGGTTCGTGCCTTCTTCCCTCAAGGGAGTAGAGTTTCATGATTTTGTTATTGTGAGTTGGGTCCTCAGTGAGCCAGGCAGCTCTTAATACAAGAAGTGTGGACTTTGGATGACCACAAAGACCTGGCTAGAGATTACACATCATGATGGTGCACTGCCCCTTCCTGCTGATGTCAGGAATTACCAAGCCCACGCACGATGTCATCCAGAGATGCAGAGATGGAAAGATTAGACTGCACAGCGCAGGCCAGGTGCGGTGGTACATACCTATCATCCTGGCGAGTGGGAGGGAGGCTAAGGCTCGAGGTTTTCAAGTTCGAGGCAAGCCCAGGCTCTGACTCAAACAACACAGCGAACAAAACAAGGCTCTATAACAAATACTCCTGGCCCTTGTAGGTCCTTTATTGTTGTGACAAATACCAGGTGGGGGAAGCAATTCAGGTAGGAAACAGGGTGTTTGGTGTAGAGGAGCAGGTTCATCATTTCAAATAAGTTAAGGCAGGAACTCAATGCATCCGTCAGATCATGTCTTGAGTCAAGAACAGAGAATAAGTACTCGGGAGGCAAAAGCTGGCAGACTCTGTGAGTTCAAGGCCAGCCTGGTCAACAAAGTGAGTCCAGGACAGCCAGGGCTATATGGTAAGAAGCCGTCTCAAAACAGAACAAAGGGACAAATAAAAAACCAAAGAATAAACACATCCTTGTTTGTTTTCCTTTCTTTTCTCTCTTTTTTTTTGGGGGGGGTTGTGGTGGTTGTTTTTTATTTGTTTGTTTTTGAGACAGTATCTTATTATGTAGTCCCTGTAGGCCTAGAACTCTCTATGTACACCAGGCTGGCCTTGGACTGATAGAGATCTTCCTGCCTCTGCCTCCTGAACGCTGGGATTAAAGGCGGGTGCTATCCTGCCTGGCCACTTTCTCCTTGCCTAGGGAATGGTGCTGCCCACAGTTGGCTATGTCTTTCTACATCTGTTAACAATCAAGTCAGTCCCCCATAGGCATGCCCAGAGGCCACCCTGATCTAGACAGGGTGATTCTTGTCCTGGGTGATCCTAGATGGTGTCAAATTGATGGGTGAGATTACCTTGTCAATTTGACATACAAACACATCCCTTGAATGCATAGCCTTCCACCCTTGTCCTAAAAGTCTAATGTTAATATAAAATTCAGTGCAAGGTCTTTAAAAATTCTAATACTTCAAAAGTTCAAACTCTTAACTGGTAGGCACTGTAAGATGTAAAATAAAAATAAGGTTACATACTAAACATTCTTATTCCGAAAAGGAAAAACTGGGGAATAAAAATAATCACTCCAAAGCAAAGCAAAACCAAAATCCAGTAGTATAAACCCAAATCATACAGCTTTGTGTCTGGCATTTTGGACTTCCTCTTAATCTTCTGGGCTCCAAAGGACTTGAGTAGTTACAACTCTCCACCTCTGCCATCCAAAGCACACACAGCGTTCCTCTTAGGCCAGCTCCAAGGCATGTCTGCGGCAGGGGTCACATGACCAATATCACATGACTATCACCAATATCCCAGGGTCCAATGCAGCTGCGGCTTCATCTCCACTAATGGCCTCAATGCAGCTGAGGCTTCATCTCCACTAATGGCCTCTGAGGACCCTGCCCCTGCCACATGGCACCTTGCCACTGTGACGACTCTTTGTTTGTTTTTCTTTTTCTGAAAGAGGGTCTCCCTGTGAAGCTCTGTCAGGCCTGAAACTCTCCATGCAGACCAGGCTGACCTCAAACTCATAGAGATCTGCCTGCCTCTGCCTTCCAAGTGCTGGAATCTAGATAATTCCTCATTAAGATTCTCTTTTCAGGTGGTGCTAGGTTAGGTCGAGTTGATGGTTAAAACTGACCAGCACAATTCCCAAAGAGTTTAATTTAAGGCAGGAATCCAGGGGTGGATAGGAGACAGGACTAGGGAGAAACAGAAGTCCCTAATACTCTGCTGATGGTCACTTGGATTATTTTAAATCTTGCCCTGTAATAAATACCTTAACAATCACATATTCATGTAAATATGAACATTAACTTACCACTTTTTGTGGGTGTGACGCTGGGAGTCTTCATGGGTGCTGGACAAGCACCCACTCACTGACCCACAAGCCCCAATCCTCATCATTGCCTTTGCATGCCTTACCTTCTCATTGGCTTCTCCTTTCAACATGTAAATATATTCTTTGCCTTAAAAGAATATATTTACACAGAGAAACCCTGTCTTCAAAAGCCAACAAAACAAAACAAAACAAACAAAAAACCCAAAACAAAAACAACGCCTCCATGGTCTGTGCTTCTGCTCCTGCCTCCATGTTCCCGCCCTGACCCCCTCAGTGACGGATCCCAAGCCAACCTGATCCCCTCAGTGATGGATCCCAAGCCAACCTGATCCCCCTCAGTGATGG
>CAJQZJ010000247.1:2301779-2319020 GCA_907164525.1 Lophiomys imhausi | reverse complement strand
AAAAAAAAAAAAAAAAAAAAAAGAAGTTGGCCTGCAGACGGCTGGGGTCTCCCACAGAGAAGAAAGCATGAAGCCTTATTTAAGGTGAGACTGCAGTAACCAACTACCCTGACAAACCTGCATCTGAGAGATCCAGAAGAAGGACTACTAAGTGTGTTAAAGAATCTACAACAAAGACTGTGTTCCGGACGACTGAGGACCTGCCCCAGAGACTGTATCATTCTAAAAGGTTATGAAAGTAGTTGTTATGATTATCAATAGGTTTAGTGGATAGGTTAAAGGGGTTGTAGGAATTTATAGGATTAATAGTTAAGAAATTGTTGGTGTTTGTTATAAGTGAATTTAGTAATAAATAAATGTTAAATAATAATTTAAAAGTTCAGTTACAGCCCTCTCCACCAGATGTTCTGAGACAAACAGTAGATTGCTGTCGGCTGGTTAGCCATGCTCTCTCCACACCCTCTCTTCCCAGCCCCCGACACCGTCATTATTCACACCCACAACATCAGTCGACTTAGCTTCCACACATAAGAACTTGTGGCATTGTCTTCCTGTGTCAGACTTACTCCGTCTAAAACAATGTCCTTCAGGCTCATCCACGTTGCTTCATATGACAGGATTTCATTTGTTATTTGTGGCTGAGTAATATTCCATTGTACACACACTATATCTCATCTGATGGATGCTTAAGCTGCACTCCTTGTCTGCATATGACGTGTGTGTGTGTTTGTGGGTGGATGTGTTGTGGTGCATATGCACGTGTGTGGAGGCCAGAGGTGCCTTCCTCATTCACGCTCCGTTTCAGCTTTTAAAAAGGTGATGTATTTAATTTTCAATTATGTGCATGTGTGTGTGTGAGAGAGAGAGAGAGAGAGTCAGTGTGTGCATGTGAGCACAGGGTCCCGCTGAGACCAGATCCCTTTGGAGCTGTAGTTACAGGCTGTTGTGAGCAACCTCGTGTGGGTGCTGGTTCCCAAATTCTGGTCCTCTGGCAAAGCAGTGTGGGGTTTTTCCTGATGAACCATTTCCCAGACTACCTCTGCCTCAGTTTTTGAGATTTGGTCTCTCTCTGAACCTGGGGCTCACCAATTTGGCTAGACAGGCTGGCCAACAAGTTTCATAGATCTGCCCGTCTCTGCCCTCCCAGGCTGAGGGTTTACAGACATGTGCCACCCTGCCTGGCTTTTTATGTGTGCTGGGAATCCAAACCCAGGCCCTCAACGCTTGTGTGGGAAGCACTTTATCCACAGACCCAGCGTCGTAGCACCAGGGATTTGTATTTGTAAGAAACTCCACAGGTGACTCTTTGGAACCAAAGACCCAGGAGGTTTCTCATAGGTTAGAAAGCTTGAAAATTGTTTACTTCAGCATCTTTGGGAAATAGCTTCCCCAAGTGTGATGAATCTATTCTTTATTGGGACAGACAGTTATCAGTTTTTATTTTCTTTCTGTTTTTGAGACCAGGTCTCTCTATGTAGCCCTGGCTGACCTGGAACTCGCTATATAGACCAGGCTGGCCTCAAACTCACAGTGATTCACCTGCATCTGCCTCCAGAGTGCTGGGATTAAAGGTATGGCCACCATGCCCGGTGTCAATCTATTTACTGTATTGATTGAGTCCTTCCAGTACCAGCCATTTGCAGAGCCCACCACGAGGCAAAATCCAGGGGAATGTGCACACCAGTCAACCTCTGGCCAGCATGGAAGACGGTGTCTGAGGACCAGAAGTGACAAATGGAGACCACCATTGCCCTCTGCCTGCCTCACATCATTTGTGGGAATTGCCTGTAGCATTCCTGCAGGGCAAGCACTTTCAGCTGTTACACACTCTTTCTTACAGGATAAAATAAAAATAATGATTTTGAAAAATGATTTACAGATATATAGGGTTTTTATTCTATGGTTTATTTTATCCAATGATTTCCCTTTAAAGTTTCTTGGTGCATTTTTCTTTTATATGTTTACCCCAAATTTGTCCAGAGGGACCTACAGGGAAAATCAGGTTCTGTCATGGACCAGATGGAGGCTGTGTCCCAGCACAGCCATTTGGTGCTCAGGGTCTCCCTGCTCCTTCCTGAAGCCCCTTCTTGAAGGATGAAGTGACAGGTGACCCATGGTCCTCCACCCTCACCTTCTCACCCGGACTCTTAACTTCTTTACCCAGCAACAGACTTGTTATCTCAGAGCACTGCTCTGATTGGTTGCTTACAGCAAGGGTCTTTCCCTAACCTTAAAAAGACTTTGTTTCTTTTTACCTCCCTCTTGCTCCCCAAACAGACTTCGTTAAAGTCCCCCCCCCAAACCCTGGCAATGGTACTCTTTGGGGAACTGGTCCTGGCAATCCTTGCCCCGATGAGCTTCCTACGTCCCCAAGGAGTAAGGGCCACCAAGGGTAAGTTCTGGGGACACCTTGGGGTGGGAGGAGACATAGGGAGACAACATAGAGGAAGAGTAGGTCTGTCTGTTATGTGGGCAACTCCCTCCACCCGTAGACAAATCCTCTTGTCGCATCCACTCTGGACCTAACTACCGGCTGAGCCAGGGTCTCCTCTGGGCTCCTTTTACATTCAGAATCCTCTTTTCTGAGACCTACGCCCTCACCGCCTCACTGCGCATGCTCATTGCCCTGGCCCCTCTACCACTTCCTCCTAGCTTGCAACATGCAATCCTTGTCCAGCCTCATTGCTGCTTTCACCACTGTTTACAAATCATGGCCTGATCCGCCACACCAAAGACTTTGGCTTCCTCCATTTGACATCATGCTGGGCACAGGACAGTTTCTCACATTCAGTTCATAAATGTAAAACTCTGAAAGGGCCAGGCGAAATGTAGTCCCCCGGATATCCAGGAAACTGAGCATCCTGCCATGGGGTGAGACCCATTCAGTCGTCATTCCCAGATGGAAGTTGGGACATTAACTTTAAACTCCTGTTTTTCTTTTTTCCTTTTGTTTTTCCAAGACAGGGTTTCCCTGTGCAGCCCTGGCTGTCCTGGAACTCACTCTGTAGACCAGGCTGGCCTCGAACTCAGAGATCCACCTGCCTCTGCCTCCCAAGTGCTGGGATTAAAGGTGTAAGTCACCACTCCTGTCTTGAGCTCCTGACTTTATATCCAGTGTATCCTGTGGTAGAAGTCAGGCCTTTTAAGTGAAATTAATTATATTGCTTGGACTCTTCTCTCTCCCTCTCCTTGTGTTTATGAGGCAGGCTCATTGAACTATGTAGCCCAGGCTGGCCTTGAACTTCTGATCCTCCTGCCTCTGTCTTCTGAGTACTGGAGTTGCAGGAGGGTGTCATCACGCCTGGCTTTCAGAAAGCTGCCCTTACCCTCACCCTGGTCTCTGGGTCACAGATCCTAATTCATGCTTCTGTCTGTCACTGTCCCTCACCCACCTCTATACTGTCTTTCTTTACCAAAAGTTTCCCTTCAATGCTTCCCCTTAGCCATTTCCTCCTCAAGACCTGACAGGGTGGCTGCGGCTACAGCTACAGCAGATTATAGAGGCCTGGAAACCCCAGACACCATCTTGAGTGGACAGTCTCTTTTTCCCAGCCAGCTCTGCCAGCTCCACCCTCGAGTGCACTGGCCACACCCCCTCTGTCCTCTCCTTTTCTTCTCCCTGCAACCTTTCAAGGGTCTGCTGTGGCACAGCAGGACGGTCCCCACACACAGCCCAGGGTGAGGCCAGCTGAGACCCAGCAGACACATACCCTGAACGTGACATGTTTCTCTTCCCTCCCATCCCGCCCTCATCCATTACAGCCGACCACATGGGCTCCTACGGACCAGCCTTCTACCAGTCTTACGACGCTTCTGGACAATTCACTCACGAGTTTGATGGGGAACAAATTTTCTCTGTGGATCTGAAGAACAGGGAGGTGGTGTGGCGTCTGTCTGAGTTTGGGGACTTCTTAAGCTCAGACTTTCAGAGCGGGCTCAACAGCATTGCCATGATCAGAGCTCACCTGGACATCTTGGTGGACCGATCCAACCGAACCAGAGCCACCAGTGGTACCTGGCCCTCCCTCTGCCCCACTTAAC
This sequence comes from Lophiomys imhausi, assembly GCA_907164525.1. Taxonomy (NCBI): domain Eukaryota; kingdom Metazoa; phylum Chordata; class Mammalia; order Rodentia; family Muridae; genus Lophiomys; species Lophiomys imhausi. The sequence continues at coordinate 2,314,979 of CAJQZJ010000247.1, read as the reverse complement.
TAGGCAGGGAAGGGTCCCCACACCCTCTCCAGGGTCCTCCCCTCCCCTCCTGCCCCAGTAGGCACTATCCTAGGGCACTCCTGCAGGTGGCCACATTGGGAGGAAGTGTCCCTTAACGTTGGCCCTAGTAAGGCCCGGCTGTAAGGGATGGGACTTTGAGATTCAGGGTCTCATTCCTCCTAGTGCCTCCCAGGGTGACCATACTCCCCAAGTCTCATGTGGAGCTGGGAAGGCCCAACGTCCTCATCTGTATCGTGGAAGATATCTTCCCCCCTGTGATCAAAGTCACCTGGCTGCGCAACAGTCAGCCCATCACTAACGGAGTGGTCCAGACCAGCTTCTACTCCCAGCCTAACCACAAATTCCGCAAGTTCCACTACCTGACCTTCGTGCCCTCGGCCGAGGATGTGTATGACTGCAGGGTGGAGCACTGGGGCCTAGATGCACCGCTCCTCCAGCACTGGGGTATGGAGCCCCGTGCCCTAGTCTGTTCACGTCCATGTTTCCGCTACTCCAGATCCCTTCCTGTGTCCCCTGATCTTCTCTTCCTTTCCCAGAGCCTCAGGTGCTTAGCCCACCACCGGATACCATAGAGACCCTGGTCTGCGGCCTGGGCCTGGCTGTCGGCCTTATGGGCTTCCTCCTGGGCATGGTGCTCATCATCACAGCCAAGCGCATGACCAGCATCCGCAGGTGCAGAAGCCCCGGGGGGAGTCTCGGGAGTCTCCCGCTGAAGGGAGGAAGGCATGTGTGTGTTGGGGGGGAGGGGACCAGAGATACAGTGGAAAGCAGATTGGTGGGGAGGGGAGGGGAGAGGAGGGAAGATAGGATGGCAGGGGTTTGGAGAAGTGGGTGAATGAATTTGGACAGTCTTGGTCATCTGGGTTTTGCTACTTTAGGTAACTTCTGAGAGAAACGCATGAGAGATGTCCTGTGGATTCCTGGCAGGGTTCTGGAAGCTTCTCCATGCTCAGCAGCAGCCTACTACATTGCTGACCTCCAGTGACATCAACATCTGTTCCAAAAGTCCCTCGTTTCCTGGCCCCTGAACTCCCAGTAGAACTTTGTGGGGCACATTCTGCTGCCCTGGCAGCCCAGTGCACTTACAGCCCCTGATCCATCCAAACCTCTGGCAGCCTCACTAAATTCTCTTAATGGGGTTTGGCGTGTGTCCTTTTTATGGGGTCAACACTCACAGGTGAGGGCTGCCTGAGCATAAAGAGGAGATCTGGGTGGTGACCACCCAGCATGGCCATATTAGTGAACCCTTTTATGCCAGCCCACCTGTGCCTTGTCTGGCCCACAGTGTGATGCTTTGTCAGTGGGCCATTTTGCAAAGGTTTCTCCTGAATTCAAGGAAATGGTTACAGAACACCCAATTATTGCAATTTCCCCAACCAATGACTGCTCTGTAGGGCACTGGAAGAGCTCCCAGGGATTCTGCTGGCACATGAATACCCCCTCCCTTTTGGACATTCCCTGGCATCCTGTGAATGACAGGCAGCTGCCCCAAGACTTAGGATGGTTACTCCCTTCAGTTGTGTCAATCACATTAGCCAGGAGGACAGTGCAGTAGAAATGTAAGATGAGCCAGGTGTGGTGGCACACGTCTTTAATCCCAGCACTCACTCAGGAGGCAGAGGCAGGTTGATCTCTGTGGGTTCAAGGCTAGCCTGGTCTATAAAGTGAGTCTAAAACAGCCAAGCAAGGATACACAGAGAAACCCTGTCTCGAACACAAAACAAAAAACCAACAAAAAAGAGCTGGAAGATATCAGAAGACAGGCGGTCCAGGGCTGGAGAGATGGCTCAGAGTTTAAGAGTACTTGCAGAGGAACTGGGTTTGATTCCCAGGATCCACATGGTGATTCACAACCATCTGCAACTCCAGTTCCAGGGGATCCTGTGCTCTCTTCTGCCACCACCCCCACCAAGGCACCGGGCACACATGTGTTGCGCTGATGTACACGAAGGTAAAATACTCACGCATAAATTAAATTAAAAATAATAAGTAATTCCTCAAAGAAAAAAGACAGGATGTCCAAGTGATCCACCAGCTCCCGGTAGCCTCATGGGCCAGAATATATCAACCATGAACAAATCTGAAATGCAGAGATCAGTGACCTCACCAGGTGGTTCATGCCGATCACCAAATGCATGGCACAGATTTGAGTCTCTAAGTGGAACGCCTCAGGGGTCTCTTGGGATCTTCCGGGTTAGGATCTCAGGGGTGGGAAAGCCCTGGCAGGAACGCTGTACTCCTTAGCATGCCCCACCCGGTGGTTCTGATGGTACTGTCTCAGTGCTAGGGTGAAGTCTTCACAGAGGTGCTGCCAGAGCCCATTGGCGGGGAACCCTGAGGTCTGAGGTGGACCAAAGGCTTTCTGGAGAAACTGGATTTGTTGTTTGTTAGATCATCAACATTGATTAAGATGTAAATAGTAGCAAAACTGTGGTTTCAACTGTAAATTTGGTCCTGGGAAGGAAGGGGTTGATGTAGACTTCACCGGTTTCCCAGGAGAGGGTAAACTGGGAGAAGTCAACCAAAAAATATTGAGAGAAAAAGGTGGAGAAAGGTGTTTTAAGTCAAAGGTTTTAGCGGGTCGTGGTGGTGCACGCCTTTAATCCCAGCACTCGGGAGACAGAGGCAGGCAGATCTCTGTGAGTTCGAGGTCAGTCTGGTCTACAAAGCGCGTCCAGGACAGCCATGGATACACAGCGGAACCCTGTCTCAAAAAACCAAAGGTTTTGTTTGCCAGCAACAGCAAGTCTTCTATACTGAAGGAGAAGCTCCTTAACATAAAAGTACAGGGCGGTACACAGAACCCAGGGTGGGTTTGGTCCTGATTCCTGGAAACAGAGTTGAGACCTGACAAGCCAGCAGAACCCAGCTTGTCCTTGCTGGACCGGATGCCCGCGGGTCAGTCACAGTCCCCTGGGCACCGACATCCTGGCCGGTCTCACACAGCTCGTGAGCTCAGAGTCCACCTGTCTGTGCCACCCACTCCCTGCCAGACTTTCAGACACTTAGAAAAATGAACAGCTAATCAATCCTGGGGTGGCATCCTTTCCAGCCCAATGTACTCAGAGCGGGGAACAAACCCCACAACCCAAACATAGCCATTGAGCCCCAACCCGAAGTGAGGGGCTGGGTTGCAGCGAGAGAGGGCAGCCCCGCTCTTGGAAGGCATCACAGTTTGTCATTGCTTTTGTTCCCTTTTGCGTCCACTTCTGTAGAGTTAATGGGTCATTAGGGACTGCTTCATCCTGTGGTTTCAACTCCCTCATCACAGGGTGTTTTTCTAAAGATGACACTCACCTCTCCCACATAATGACAGCACCGATTCCCACTTTCTCTTCAGTCAACCCACTCTCCTCCCAATCTCACTGAGATTTCTGTGCTGGCTTCCTCAGATCTCCTTTGGGCATAGCTTAAGAGTCAAAAAGATCCTCAGGATTTGTGACCAAGCCCTCCAAGCCCCTTCCCTTACCAGGGTCTCATCCTCAGAGATAACTTTCTACTGTCCTAACAGATTCTGACTGTGATCCGGATATGGCTTGCTCCACCCCACCCCCATTTTACGGTGTTGGCAGCTTGGTCCTCAGTGATGGTGATGCTGAGGCAGAGGGACCTTTAAGGTATAGGATAGGTGGGAAGGGGGGAACGGTGGGACTGGGAAGCGTGGAGGAAGGGGATTGTGATGGAGATGTAATTTGAAGTAATAAACAAACTTGAAGTAAGAAAAAAAAAAGATGTGAAGTCAAAGGGAGGTTAGATCACTGGGGGCATGGCCCTAGGGAGGGATTAAGGTAGCTCTGGTTAGAGTTGTAAGAGGCAGCCCCATCCCCCACTGCTCTCTGGCTTACTATCTGGCAGTGTGGTCTCCCCTCCTCCCTCACTCCCTCCTGCAGGACTCCCCAGAGACCTCTGACTCTCCAGAACCATGAACTAAACACATCTTTTAAAGGATGAAAAGCCTTTTGCTAGTGGAAGGTGAACTACAGCAGTTGCTAATAATCTCCTGTCCATACCACACAGAATGGATTGCTACATCTTGGTGCATATGTTTTGGCTTTGAAACAGGGTCCTACTACGTAGCCTGGCTGTCCTGGAACTTGCTATGTAGACCAGGTTGGCCTAGAACTCACAGGGACCCTTCAGCCTCCACTGGGATCAGAGGCACTGTGGTAGAGGAGGGGATGGCCGCGCTTTGTTTTCTCCATTGTCGAGGCTCACACACAGTCCTTTCTAACACTACCTACCCCCACATTCAACAGTTTTTCATGACTCGGGCTGGCTCAGTGTTGCCCACATAGGGTAAACCGTGGAACCAACCAGCAGTGTTGGTTCCCCAGATGACTTCCTGTTTTCCCTGAGGACTTAGCTCATTTTCTTCTTTGCTTGATTTTGGTTGTAGCTGTTACTTACCGATCAAAATTCAGACACATCAGGTGTCCTCCCAATTTTTGCTCAGGTAAAAAAAAACCAAAACCAAAAAGCAACAATAACAAAACAAAAACCAAAAACTCCCAGAGGTCGGTCTGCACTCACTGATTAGTGACCCAGCCATCAGCTCCCTTGGCATCTTGCCAGGATTCATCTGCCTGCTGTGCTGGATCTCTCTTTTGTTGTGGTTCTTGTTCCCTGTCACCGCCCTTCTAGTCTGCTGCCTTGTTCTGTTGGAGCACATACAGCTCCCCTGGCTTCAGCGAGTGCATGCAAAGAGGCCAGCTTTATGTGGTGTGGGTGGAGGGGACACGGTCTCACTCCACTCCGACCCTTGGATGGCAGAAAGGCCAAGGCTGGAAATAATTCTCACGGGAACGTCTAACGAGTGTCTCTAATCTCTCAGCTTTCAGCTGAAAAGCCAGAGTTCTGAGACTCGGTGTGAGCCAGGGCAGCACTTTCTCTTCCCCCTGGTTCACATTCACACAAGTGCTTCCTCCTGACAGGGTGACTGACGATTCTTCTCAAACTGCGACAACTTTGACCTTATCTCTAGAAACTCCCTAAAAATACTCGCTGCCTAAGTCACAGCTTTCACATGTATGTTTGAATTTTCATAAGTTACACCGCATGCCATACTTAACCTTCTTCTGCCAGGACCCTGCCTGCCCGCCCCCAAGCCCAGATTAAATGTCAGTACTGGGAAACCTCGATTCTGACTCTTACACTGCCCCTCTAGAACAAGGAAATCTGTGCCTGGCATTTCCAACACTTGGCACAGTATGCTTAATTCTGTTTTATTTTCTCCCATCTCAGCCTACTTCCACTGGCCTGCGCTGGTTTCATTGGGTGCTAACACAGCTCTAGCCCATGACGTGAGTGCATTGTCTCTTTCTCACCAGAACTGAAGCCACACTAGGTGACATTCTTCCACGTAGCTCTGTCTTTGTTTCTGTTTTGAGACAGGTCTCCCCAAGGTGCCCAGACTGGCTTTTTACTCATTGTAGCCCAGGCTGGCCCTGAACTTGAAATCCTGCTTCAGCCTTCAGTAGCTGGGGTTTCAGGCCCAGCTTGGTGAGCACTTTTCATACGTAGTAATATTACATCTTATTCACAGAGTCAGGAGTTTGGAAACATTTTTAAATCTTAAAGCTGGCGGGCTGGAGAGATGGCTCAGCGGTTAAGAGCACTGGCTGCTCTTCCAGAGGTCATGAGTTCAATTCCCAGCAACCACATGGTGGCTCACAACCATCCATAATGAAATCTGGTGCCCTCTTCTGGCCTGCAGATATACCTGCAGACAAAACACTGTATACATAATAAATAAATCTTTAAAAAAAAAAACTTAAAGCTGGCACAAAACCTCAAGCTGCTGGGAGGCCCTCACTGTTTTTGTGACATCTCTTTCTCATAGTTATTTCAAAGGTCTGTGCCCCAAGTTTCACAAATTAAATGAGGGCCCAGAGAAACTCTTCTTTTCCACCCTCTGTCCAAAGTGCTTATTCCAGTAGGCTGATGTTTACTCTCAGTTAGGGGTGTGCTGTGTCCCAACCTGCACAATTCTTAGTGGCTGCTGTTTCCCGGACATGAAGCAGGAGGAGCCTTTGGTGAGAAATGGTTCCGAATGCCTACAAAGATGCACCCGGCCTCCTCCTCCCTCTCCCCTCGGGCTTAGTTGGGTGCTGAGGGGGACCAAGCTCTTAGGACCTACAGGTCACAGTGCACTAGGAGGGTCCCCTCTCGGCCTTGCATTCCAGTACCCTCACCCATGTTTGTGACACCCGATGTAGTTAGTAGTAAGCAGGCTTTGGGACATTCAAAGGGTTTCTGAGGTGACATCACCATTGCCTTGTGTCACAAGCCCAAATTCAAGGGAAGATCAAGGACAAGTGTTAATGTGCCTCACAGGCCCCCACTGCCTCTCCTTACAACTACCCACACTTTATGTAGGAGGGAAGCAACATTCAAATTACTTAGTCTAGCCCAGGTCAGTCAATCAGTGTGCCTGGGAAGCTCTGTGTGGTGCTAGATGCTGCGTCCTTTCCCCTGCATCCATGATGTTGGAAATTGCCAGGTTCTGGGGTTACTGAGGAGATCTGAGTGTACTTCCCTCACCTGCGTCATCGAGTCAGACTTTCTTCTTAGAACATTCTGTAAATCCCACAGTAGCCAACAGGGCTGACTGGCTCTGCCCCTCACCTCTCTTCACTACACTTAGGACACTACCTCTAACAGTTTGGGAACTGGCTCCATCTTGTGGTTCAAGATCACCTTATATACTGACTGCCTCCAGATAGGCATAAGCCTGGTCCAGGACTCTCAGTAGATCTGTTGCCTGTTGCCTCCCTTGAGGTATCTACACCACTCAGACCCATTTATTTCTCCCCTTAGGCCTTTAGCATATAGATCTGCTTCAGGTCCCCCTCTTACATAATGCCTGGAATACGGGTGTCACAGATGTTGTGTGTTCAGGATCAAGTCCACCAGGTCATACCCACAAGGCAGTGTTTCATAACACTTCTCACTCCCAGCCTCAGATTCTTACAGTCTTTCTGCCTCCATTCTGTGATGCCCCTTAGGTCTCGGATGGGGTGATATCGATGTCTTACTTAGGGCAGAGCCATTAGCTCAAAGTTCACTCATTCCAGAACTTTGACCGGTTATGAGTCTGGCCACAGATCGGGTAGAGCTAGTCTGGGAGCATAAACGCAGTTAGAAGGCAGCTCTGCTACATGATCGTTAGTTGATATTGGCAACAAGTCCCCACCCCTGGGAGGGGGAGAATGACCTCACTTCTTGGCCATCAGATTTTGCCCAGACATACTGTACCAAGTAGGTATACCTTCCTGGGATAAGAGTTTTGTTTCTTTTCTTTTTTTTTAAGAAAGCTTTTCTTTTTCTTTTTTTAGATTTTATTTATTTATTATATACACAGTGTTCTGTCTGCATGTATTCCTGCAAGGCCAGAAGAGGGCACTAGATCCCATTATTGTGAGCCACCATGTGGTTGCTGGGAATTGAACTCAGGACCTGTGGAAGAGCAGCCAGTGCTCTTAACCTCTGAGCCACCTCTCCAGCCCGAGTTTTGTTCCTTTAAAAGCCCAGTTAAGACATGAGAATCTGTTTTCATCCCAGCTGTGGGGCTGCTTCAGTTTGTCCACACCTGTAAACTATAAGTGCCTCATGTGCTAGCGGGGGCGTGGCTTAGCCAGCTGAAGAAAGTTAATTCTGAATACTCGAAAGAAAGAGGGGATTAAAAGCTAGAAAGCCCCCCTGAAGGGAAAGGGGGCTCCAGAGAAGGAAGAGGCTACTGCTCTCCCCACCCTGGTGCTCCCCTGTCCCCACCCTGGTGCTTCCCTGCAGTGCTGATGGTTCATCCTGCTGCTGTGTTTCCTGGTTTTACTGTTCCTGATCTACTGGACTACAGGAAATCCTGACGACTGAGACTGATATTGGCCCCCAAAGAGCCTGAGGACTCTAATCAGCAGGAAGTAGCTCAAGAGACCTACGTCCCTTCTCCCTCTAACCTTCTTTCTCTACCACCTAGTTGGGGGTTGGAAGGAACAAGGGTTGGAAGGGAGGTAGAGGTATGAGTACAGCAAAATTAATTAGAGTGTAAAATAAAATAAAACAAGAGCCAGAGCCAGAAGCCTCTACACCTTCCTATTGACCAGGCCTAAGATCCAATTAGAAAGCTGTTGGTTACGCCCTAACCAGCTATGCTATTATTGTACCAGTAGGCACATATTGTCCAGGAAGTCTGTTCTGTGCCACACAGGGCCCGAGCTAGCAGCTCCAACAGCACCCCTTGGCATTTTGAATGCTAGCCACTGGGGAGGAAGCGTTCAGCTCAGTCCTAGCTTGATGCATATTCCTGCTGCATTTGAAGCGCTCGCAGCATCTTCAGCAATAGTGTCATGCATCTAGCTCTGGCAGGGGACTGTTGCAGTCAGCTTTAACTGTGAACTTGACACAGCCTGGAGTCAGCCCATGAGGAAAGCCTCCAGTGGCAATAGCCTAGATCAGAGTGGCTTATGGGCATGTCTTAAGGAGATGGTCTTGGCTGTCGAGTGATGAAGGGTGGCCCAGCCCACTGAGGACAGTGCCATCCCAAGGCAGATGGTCCTGGATGTATATGAAAGCTAGCTGAACATGATCCTGAAGGCCAGGAAGCACCATTCCTTCAGCATAGCTTCCAAAACCTTTGCAAAGAAGCTGAGCTCAGGATTGTTATCAAACTTGGCTTGGTGGGCTAACACTTGGGACCAGGCAAAAATGGAAGCAATGGGGTTGGTGGACACCTCCTGTCCCATAAAGTGGTTTTCTGTACAGCTTTTTCTATATACTCAAGTTTTGGTGGAGCTTTCCCCATCTTCTCATTTCCCTCATCCCCAATGCCATTCCCATCTTAACCTTTCTATCCCTATTAGCCCCCCTTTTCATATTACATGTACAAGATTTACTAACCCTCTCCCCAGGAACCCACTGTAGAAAGAATATATGGCTAATTAAACTATCTAACCAGTATTTATATTATATTTAATTAGTTTGGTGGCTAATCCTTAACCCTCCACTATAAATAAACACACACAGACACCATATGGATTTTAACAAGCCTTGGCCTGAGTTGTGCAATCCTGGCCAGTCTAAGCTAGCTCTTAATTCTATTGCCCAAATATAACCCCATATATACATATGTCCCCTTGGACTGCCATTCTCCAGGATAAGCCGATGTTCCTGGCCATGTGAAATGAGGTTCTTTTTTTCTAACCCATGGCATGCATCCTCCTTCCTGCTGCTCCTGGCTGGAATGCTTTAATTCTCTGTCTAAAGTGCAAGCTTCCTGTTCTAATCCCAGGAAGTCCCACCTTTCTCTGTCTTTGCCCAATCTCAGGCCTCAGCATTTATTTTAACCAATCAGAGTTAATGTAAGTAACAGATGGCAAGCAGGACCAATTAATTAACATTTAGAATACTTAACACTACCCCAACACCCACCTGGTGTCACACCTGGTCCTTGGGACTGGAGTTACAGATGGTTGTGAGTTGCCATCTGGGTGCTGGGAATGAACCCTCAATTTATGGAAAAACAGCCAGTACTCTTAACTGCTGAACCATCTCTCCAGTCCTATAAATATTCATTTTATTTTAATAGTATGTGCATACAAATTCAGGTGGCAAAAGAGGCCAGAAACATTAGATCCCCATGGAGCTAGAATCACAGGGGGATGTGAGCTACCCAGCATGAGTGTTGGGAATTAGACTGCGGTCCATTGCAGGAGCAGCAGGCAGTCTTCTGCTGAGCCTTATCACATTTATGAGTCCCAGACAAAAATGTTTGTTTTTCTGAGATAGATCCTCACTATGTATCTCTAGCAGACCTGTAACTATGTAGATCATGCTGAATGCTAACTCAGAGATTCTTCTGCTTCTATCTCCCATGTGCTGGGATTAATGGCCTGTGCTACCACTCCTGGACCAAATACAGGTCTTTTTTTTTTTTTTTTTAAAGATTTATTTATTTATTTTACATAGATGAGAGCTCTATCTGCATGTACTCCTTCATCCCGGAAGAGGGCATCAGATTCCAGTATAGATGGTTGTGAGCCACCATGTGGTTGCTGGGAATTGAACTCTGAACCTCTGGAAGAGCAAACAGTGCTCTTAACTGGTGAGCCATCTCTCCAGCCCCCCATATACAGGTCTTTAAAGTATACTATGTTGTGATTTTCTGAAGGTTGTTGGCATTCATTGTAACATTTTTCTTTTGCCTCTATGCGTATTAAACTGGGGCTTCTCTTTCTTTTGTTTAATTTAGCTAACACTTTGTCAATTTGTTTGTTTATCTTTTCAAAGAACCAACTCTTTGTTTTATTTTCATTTCATTAATTTCTGCCCTGCTTATCTCCTTCCCTTCTACTACTTTTGATTTTGATTCACTCTTATTTTTCCACTGTCTTTAAGGTTCATCATGATGCTTGAGACCATTCTGATTGTGCACTGTAGGCAGAGTGGAAACCTTCCAGTAAGGACACCCTTCATTGAGTCTCCTAAGTTTTTGTGGTTTCATTCTTCCTACTCCAGTCATTTACCCTTTTCCTTGATTTCCTCAGTGACCTACTCACCCAATCTCCGAGTTGTGTTTCCTGTAGTTTTTCTTGTAGCTTCATTCCAGAGTAGAATACAGATAGAACATTGAATAACATCAGTTTTCTGAATATATTTAGACTTTCTATTTTAGAGTAAGTCCCATAGCCAGCTGGGAAGACCGAGTTCTGTAATGTTTACGTGGAATGTTTTGTGAGTGTCCTTCAATTCCAATTTTTCCCCTCGATGACCTGTCCCTTGGTGCCAGTGTGGTATTGAAGTCACCCACTATTCAACTGTCTCTAGTAGTATTTGTTTTATGAAACTGAGAGCGTTCCTGTCCTTCACATTTAGGATCAGAATGCCAGCTCCATGGATTGTCCCTTCCATCAGCATGAAGTTCTCTCTTCCTTATCCTTGTGATGGATTTAGTTGGGAGTCTATTTCATCAGATATCAGAATAGCAATGCAAGCTTGTTTCCTGGCTCTTTGCCTGGGATACCTATGGCTAGCATTCCTGCTTGATGTTGGGGTGTAGTGTGCTCCTTGGATGCAGCAAAGGGGTGGGGGGCTCCTGGGTTCTGATCCCCTCTGCTAGTCTGTGCCTTTTGATTGGTGAACAGAGACCACTAATATCCAGTTATTTAAAGGTGTGTACTAATTGGAAAAGTCCCAATCCTCATTTAACTACTGTTAGGGCATCTCTGTTTTATTTTTTTATTTATTCTTTACGTACATTACATCCCCACCAAAGTTTCCCCTACCTCCACTCCCCTCCAACCCCAAATTCACTACTCTTCCATTTCCCTAAAAAAAGAAAAAGTCTCCCAGGGATATCGATCGAACATGGGATAACAAATTACAGTAAGACTAGACACAAGCCCTCATATCAAAGCTTGACTAGGTGACCCAGTAGGTGAAGGACACGTAACCATATGCAGAGGACCTAGCTCATATGCATGCAGGGATTGATGCTTCAGTCTCCGCCAGCCCCTGTGTGCCCTGCTTAGTTGATTCTGTGCTGTGCGTTCTCATAGGGTTTTTTGAGACAGGGTTTCTCTGTGTAGCCCTGGCTGTCCTGGACTCACTTTGTAGACCATACTACCCTTGAACTCACAGAGATCCACCTGCCTCTGCCTCCCGAGTGCTGGGATCAAAGGCATGCACTACTATGCCCAGCAATTACAGAAAGCTGTGAACTGCCATGTGGGTGCTGGGATTTGAACCTGGGTTCTTTGGAAGAAGTGCTCTTAACCACTGAGCCATCGCTCCAGCCCCTATAGCCTCTTAGATGTCCTTCTGTAACAAGGTGGCTTTTATTATTTTTTATATTAACTATACATTCTAATTTATTTTACTATCCTTAATACCTCTACCTCCCTTCCACCCCTTATTCCTCCCAACCCCCCCAACACTATGCAAGAGAAAAGAAGGTTAGAGGAAGAAGGGGTGTAGGTCTCTTTGAGCTACTTCCTGATGATTAGGGTCATTGGGTTCTTGGGGTGTAATACCAGTCTCAGTAGAAGTCCAACAAGCCAGGAGACCAGGAGACCAGCAAACCAGGAGACAGCAGTAGGAAGAACAAGCAGCAGTTTTGGGGGGGGGGGCACCAGCAACTGGGAGAGCAGCAACCTCTTTCTTCTTTGTAGCCACTTTTCTCCTACTTTTTTGTAGAGTCCCTTCTCCTTGGGGCTCTGGATTTGTTTGTTTGTTTGTTTTTTGAGACAGGGTTTCTCTGTGTATTCTTGACTGTCCTGGGCTCACCTTGTAGACCAGGCTGGCTTCGAACTCACAGAGATAAGCCTGCCTCTGCCTCCCGAGTGCTGGGATTAAAGACTGCGTCACCACGCCCGGCAGGGCTCTGGCTTTTTATCCTCTCTCCCAAGTCCTCAGAATTTACATGCTGCAGCTGGCTTAGCCCTGCTAGCTCATGAGACAGTTAATACTTTATACCTGGGTCTTAAGCAGCCTCACACCTGGGATTAAACACAAACATTCTCATAATTGGTTATTTTAATAAACTGATACCACACCCTTCTTTTGCATATACAGTACTCTAATATCCCCTATATTGCTGCCTGTGTGGTCATACATTCCTTTACTTTGTTTTTATCAGAGGCAGTGTCATTCTTCCCTCAATTATAATTTTGTTTGTTATAGTCGTCTAGGTTGGCAGCTGCTGTCACTCAGAAACTAAAACATCCTCCTGAGACATTCTGGCTTTCAGTTTCCACTGGAAAAAAATCAGCCGTTAGCTGACGTATGTGATGTGGTCCTTCTCTCAGCTTTCAGTATTCATTCTTTGATCTATTTAGTGATCTATGATGACACGGGGTTTTCTTTTCTCATTTGTTTGTTCTTCTGTCATCTCTTGTATCTGGATGGGGGATCTTTTCCCTCTAGAGTTGGGACTTTTCCTTTTAAGTTTTATTGAAGATATTTTCTATGCTTTTGGTATGGAATTCTTCTCCTCTATGTCCACAATATGTAGGTGTGGTCTTCTGTAGCAAGGTCTCACATGCTCCACTCGGATTATCCTCAGAATTTATCATTTCCTTGATGGAAAAATCCCTTTGTCAAATATTCAAGAGCTGGTGTCCTGTCCTCCGTGTGACCCTCCGTGTGACTTGTCCTCCGTGTGACTTGTCCTCCGTGTGACCCTCTGTG
>CAJQZJ010000247.1:2244253-2283882 GCA_907164525.1 Lophiomys imhausi | reverse complement strand
TCAAGAAAGCTTTCCAGTCTAAGTATTGCCCTGGACTTAAGCAGGCGCGGGCCAGGCCACTCCAATCACTCGGGGTCATACAATGTCTGCTTAATGCTTCTACTTGAGCCAATGTAAAAGAAGCGGTAATGCCATAGGTAAGAACCGACTCTGCAAGGGATTTAACTACTTCAAAATCAAGTGGTTCCTCGTACCTGTTCCCTTGTGGATCTTGGTATACCGGATAAGCAAACTGTAATTCTGTTCTTACTTGTGTCCACATCCCCGGGCAGAAAGATCTCCCTACTTTCAAGGACTGAACAGGCTGATCTATCTGAACGGCTTTTGGGTATGGAGGGGGAGTTGAAGGCGCCGCGGCAATGGCTTTACTTACACCGACCGCCGCCAACGTGGCTGAAGGCGCCGCGGCAACAGCTTCACTTACACTGACTGTCGCCAACGTGTCTTTCTCTTTTACCTTTTTCTTTTCTCTTTTTCTAATAGCAGTCCTCTTCAACTGTTCTATTAGAGCGTGCAGATCCCCTTCAGAATCTGTGCCCTCTGAGTCCTCAAAATCTCTAAAATCTCTAAGATCGGGATAGAGAGGGACCTTCTTTTTGCTTCCCTTTTCACTGTCTGCCTGCTCAGATCTTTCGCTCTTTTTGCTTCCCTTTTCACTGTCTGCCTGCTCAGATCTTTCCCCTTGCAGTAGTTCCAAGGCTGATTCTCCCTCCTTGATTGTGTTACAGCATCTCTGATCTTCTAAACAACTCCTCACCATGTTCCAAATCGGTCTTACTCCATGCTTCAGAGTACCTTGCTCCCAAGCAAAATCCAAGTCCCTGCCTAATTTGTCCCAGCAGGATACCATAAGATTCCCGGACACCGCAAACCACGGAGCCACGGAGTCGCATTCATTCAAAAATCTTTCTAGGGTTGACTTCTTAAGTTTCAAATTCCTAGCTAAAAGTAGCTCCTGAAGAGCCAGAAAAATTGGATGTGACTGAGACAATCCCATGATTAAAAATTTACTTTCGGTTCGCTGTTTCCCCGTGAAACTTTACCTTTTGTTCGCAATCTCCGTGAAACTTTACCCTTTTTGTTTGATATTTCTGCGAAACTTTACCTTTTGTTCACTATTTCCGTGAAACTTTACCTTTTGTTCACTATTTCTGCGAAACTTTATTGTCCCAATTTACCCCGGGAACTTACCAGCGCACTGCCCCTGACTGCAGGAGTTCTGAGTCTTTTCTGGTTCCCCGTACGGGCCACCACTTGTCGCGTCCCCCTCGACCAGCAAGGACGACGCAACTCGCAAAAGCTCTTCTCAAGCAGTTTATTCAGGTCCCTTGAAAACAGTCTTCCGAATGCCCGGGCAGACCCAACCCACAGGCTAAATACTATATGAACAGCCAATCAAGTAAAGCCACATGGTGCTATCTTACAGGCCCACGTATGAGGAAGCAAGCCAGATCAGCGGTCTTAGCCAAATATGGACTTGTTTACCACCGAGAGCGCTCACCATTGGGCTGGTGGAAGGCGGAAACCGGCGCCATTTTTAGGGCGCGGCACGTCACAGCTCTCTACATATAGGCACATGGAAATCTGTTTATTACATAGACAACTTGCTGGGTTAGGGGTGTCCCTCAATGACACCTGGTCTAGCCATGTGACGACCAGGGTTGGGGGCATAATGTATCAAGGGGACGTGTTTGGAAGGCAGGTCTTTCTGAACATGTTGGCTATTAGCAGCTCTATGGAAAGATTGAAACCTTTTCTTCACAAGGGACCTTCTCTTACCAAAGTTGGGGCTGAGGCTTCTAGCAAGGGCTGTCTGGAAGGCATGTGCACAGGAAACGGAGACAAGGTCTAAGGCCTCCTCTGGGATCCTCCACAGCACAAGAGTGAAGGCTTGTGTTCAAAATTGAAGGGCGTGAAAACGTGGACGGAGAACCTGATGAGTAAAGATGCGGGTGGAAGTCACAGGCATGACCAACAGATGGCTCCAAAAATCCCAGTCTCAGCTGATTAAGCACCTCAGGCCTGTGTCTCCTGGGTGGCAACCTGCAGCATGCTGGCCCAGACCAGCTTCTACTTACTGTTTCTACATACTCCCTGTTCTTTAATTGGTGCTTCAACCTTAGTAGCTGGAGCTGCAAACACTTACCAGTCTTCTAGCTCACTGTCAATGCATAGCAGGAAGCCCAATACGCTGTATTGGCTAGGCGGTCTAGTTCTTGGGTCTCAAACCACATCTATTACGAGGTTATTACAACTCAAACCTCGCCTAAGGTTACCAGGACAACCAAACTGTTTTGGGCACAGTGCTTGGCACACACTAAGCACTCCTTGTGAACTATCAGTATTTAAGAGAAAGTACAAACCTGGCTGAAACACCTTTTTTTTTCTTTAAAGATTTATTTATTTTATGCATATGGGTTGCTCTATCTGCATGCACACCTGCAGCCAGAAGAGGGCATTAGATCACATTGTGGATGGTTGTGAGCACAATGTGGTTGCTGAGAATTGAACTCAGGACCTTTGGAAGAGCACTAGCCAGTGCTCTTAACCACTGAGCCAGCTCTCCAGACCCCTGAAATGCCTTCTTTAAAGAGCTGCCACTCTGGCAATGTGGGTGAGCTCTCCCTTCCAGTTCTGGTGCCTTAGCTCAACTTCACTACAGCTGTCTCCAGCCTTCTCCAGACCATAGAAACCTGTGTGAACCATCCAGTTACAGCTGCCTTGTGTACACACTGGGAACAGGCTCACTGTGCTGGAGTGTGAATGATGGGACCTGCGTGAGATTCAGGGACCAGCTCTACTGGCACCCTGGGCCACACACATATTCATTTCCCTTCAGTCAAACCTGCCTGTTAGTGGTGTGGCCCCAGCAGTTCCAACCAGCTCTGACCACTGTCCTGTTTTCCAATCTAGACCAGGAGGGCAGGACTGGGATATGAGACAGCAGGCACTTGCCTATTCTCAGTACCAGGTTGATCCCAGGAGAGCAGCAGGTAGTGGAAGGCAGGACTCCATATTGGAAGAGCACAGAAGGAAATATTTCTCCCCACTCCAGCACTACACTACCAACCCCAGCCTGCTCAGCTAGCAAAGCGCTCCAGAAGCCAAGTCCTGAGACAAAACACCTAAGGAGGGGCAGCAGGACCTTTGAGCAGGTGGGGAGAAGAGTAAGTTAATCAGGAGACAAACTGAGCAGAAACTCTCAACAGTGTAGCACAGGCTTGGAACTTTCCCGGCTCTGCAATCCATGAGGATGACCTAGGCATTCTCTTGAAGCGTTTGAAGGCTGAAGGGGTTCAGGCTTTAAGGTGCCTTAAGTTATATCAGAACCCAACCTATGAGCAGGCCATGGAATGAAGCTGCCAACACGCCATTTCTAGCCTCTCCAATTTACTTTTAAACCTTAAAATTCTCCCTCAGACATCAATTTGCTTGAAATCCTTTGAATATTCTATTTACCTTTGAGTTAAACTCCAGTCACTACCCAAGGAACTCCTCCCACTCAGAACTTCTGAATATAATAACATCACTCCTAGGATTTAACAGAGGTCTAGAGCTCAGAGACCAAGTGTGTTCATTGGTTAACCTTACTAGCTGGCTTTCCTCCTTGTACAGGTTGGGTACAGTTACTGTTCTACCTTAACTTACCGCCTGCACGAGGTGATAAATTTACAAATTGATGTTTAGGAAGGACTGAGAGTTCAAAATAGCTACAACAGTCCTTGCATTGCTGTTTTCATGACCTCCATTGGCAGGTGTACACTGCTCCTGGCAACATCACTTGTGGCAGAATGAAGTCTTCACTATATTTCTGACCCTGTTCAGTAGGCCTCTAATCGTTTCCTTTGGTCCCACCATACCAAGCTCAATGTCCCCAATTTCACTGTACTAAAGCCCCATTTCCAGAAGCCACACAGCTTGACTTGGACTGTGGACATATAACCTAGCTGAAACTGGACATGCTGACCCTCCACCCCCACCACTTAGTGGCACTCATCGCACCACAGGAATGGTGTAAGATAACCCAGATAGGGTAGGGTTCGTACCCTAGTGCTCAGTGGTAGTCCTTGTCCAGTCTTGGGTTCAATCCTTGGAACCCACAAAGTGGACATAAGAGCTAACTGGGGATATAGCTGACAGTAGCACCTAGCATAAGTCCAGTGATTCCCAGCACTATTATCAAACAATAACCCTAGCACCATGCAACAGGGTATAGGATTGGAGTAGGATTCTTCAAAGGGCAGGAAGACCAACATGGCACCTTGTGGGCACTTGCCATGGCAGCACATGGTTTACGGCTAGTCAATTGTTTTTGGCTGCGAATAGCCTTGAGATGGGTAGAGTGAACTGAGGCCTGCAAAGGGTGCTGGGTAGAGGTGTGGCAAATGCTGAGGGAATTCCAAGTTCCAGAATCCACTTCAGACCATGTGACAACCCCTTATATAAACCATCGTGGGGCTTCACATGACTCTCTTGCCCCACGATGGAGAACACACACACTGGAGATTAACCAATGTGGGTTTTATGTCCTGAGGCCACGAGAAAAATAGCCCAACGAAATAACTTTAAGCCTGAAGAGACTTATAGTGGTTGGCTGCAGAATCAAAACTATGTAAGGTTTGCTAACGAATGAGTTGGGGGGAGTTGAGACTGGCAGATACAAGGTAGATATTTAGACTTTAAATCCTTTAAGTATCTGTTAAAAAAAATTAATATGGGGTTCATTAAATACTTAGACATTAAGTGCTAATGTCTTTGTAGTTTTTAGATCTTAGGTATTAGCCTAAATTAGGTATTAAATAAGTGTTTTAAATGAAAATTGTGTCAGCACCAGAAAGTCGACCCAGTACTGAAGACAATCTTTTTTTGAACCACTCCAAATACAGGAACAAATCTCACTAAGATAACTCAAAACTTCAATAATGTTTTCTTTATTTACAAGTTAGAATCAAGAGAAAGATGACAGTCCAGGGGCCAAATGGAGAGGTGACTAAATTCTCCGGGGCCCAAATGGAGTGGAAGGAAAAGGGAAGAGTAGAAAAAAAAGTCAATGTAAAAAAAAAAAAACAAAATAAAAAAGAGCTCCCTCTCCTTCCCTCTCCACTGAGGCAGGACCCCGGCACTACGCCCACCCAACAGCCTTATCTAGCTTAAATAAATTAAAACCTCAAAACAGGGCCCTTAGAAGTGAACAGGACAGCTATAGCCTCAGGTGGCTTTGTGCCAGGCCTATGCCCACTCCCACCCATACCCTTGACCCACCCCATCATCCTCAACAGGGACACCAGTGGAGAGATCATTCCCAATAAAGCTAGGAATTCAATCTTATTTTGTCCATTTCCCTCCCAAGTCAATGTCCCTGCATTCCTCCCCACTGCAGAGCCAGCTCTATGGAGGGGTGAGATGAAGAAGTCACAGCAAGGGGAAAGTGGTGGGGAAAGGTGGTACAGGGGTCCGGTCCTGCGGAGCCTTCCTGCCCCATCTGGCCTGGCCCCTTAGCCCGAGTCTGAATCGCTGGTGTCTGAAGAAGATGAAGATGAGGAGGAGGAGCTGGAATCTGAGCTGGAGCTGGAAGCACTGAGACGGGACACTGGGACTTGCTGTGCAGATGAAGATTCTGTCTTCTCACTCGCTGTAGAGCCAAGGTAAAGGTTGAAGATGTGACACTTTCATCTTTATTTTTATTTGCCAACAAAAAAACTTGCCTAATGGTCACAAGGATTCAAAAGTCCCAAGCATTCAACTTAATAGAGGGAGAAAGGGTAAATCCAATCAATGTTCAGCAATCTGAAATACCTTTCTTGGGGGGCTTTTTCGTGGAATTAAGCTGTCCACTGACATCTTGCAACCGCTTCTCTAGTTCCCGCTTCTTCTCCAAAGCCAGCTCCTCCTTCGTCTTTCCCACAGGTTTCCTAATAGCTAGAGAGGAAAGCCAGGACTCAATTCGAGTACTCAGAGCCAGCAAGTTGCATTCCTGAATGAATGCAGACCATTCATCCTGGTGCTACCTGCCATGAAACTCACAAACCCGCACATGCACAGCTTGCACCCTGTTGTCCTCAGACTACTTCTATGGAGCTTTGCTAACTGATCTCATTCGATACTCACTGTAGGGCTTCCGCGGTTTCTTCCGAAGGCAGGATAAGACATACCGCTCAAGCTCTCTGAGTGTGGACGGCTTAAGTGTTTCAAAGTCAATCTCAATCTCTTCTGGATTTGAATCTCGTAACGAGGGCTCCCTGGCCTGGATGATATGTACAACTCGACCCAGCTTCTCCCCAGGTAATTTATTGATATCCAGGCTTAACTGCCTCTTCTCATCATAACTCATGGGCCTGCTTTCTTCTTCCTCCTCTGAATCATAGCCAGTGGGCAGGACAGGTGGGGCTGTCTTCTGGGCTTTTTTAGGCAGCCTATGGGCAGCAGAACATCAGTGAGTTCATTCACTACATGCAGAGGCTAGCCTAGACAACACCATTAAGACTGTTAAATACTTACTTGTTGCTACTTCCTCCAGAAGTCCCAAAGCCAGAGTGGCCTAGCATGGCAGCACTACTACTCCCGCCACCTGCTTTCTTAGATTTCTTGGGCTGAAGTGGGCGAGGTACCCTAGGCCCCTTGTCATCTTCATCAATCCCAACTCGGCCACGATGTTTCTCTGCTTTCCGTTTCTTCTTTTTTTCCTTCCTCTCTCTCTTTCGCTTGGGCTTAGATATTGGGCCCTGGGATAAAGCAGCCAGTTGTTCATGCACTGCCCGAAGCTACACAGAAAAAAAAAAGATAAAAGTTAGTAAATCAAGATCAGGAAATAATTAGGACCAACAAAGTTCAAGGTGCTTTTGTTTTGACAGGGTTTCTCTGTATATCACTGGCTGTCCTTGAACTCAGAGACCCACCTACCTCTACCTCACTGAGTGTCAGGATTAAAGGTGTGCACGACCGGGCTGGAGAGATGGCTCAGAGGTTAAGAGCACTGTCTGTTCTTCCAGAGGTCCGGAGTTCAATCCCAGCAACCACATGATGGCTCACAACCATCTATACTGGAATCTAATGCTCTCTTCTAGCATGTAGGGGCACATGCAAATTGAGCTCTCATGTAAAATAAGTAAGTCTTAAAAAAAAAGGTGTGTACCACCATGCCTGGCAATTAGTCAGCTGTGAACTACCATGTGGGTGCTGGGATTTGAACCTGGGTCCTTTGAAAGAACAGCCAGTGCTCTTAACCACTAAGCCATCTCTAACCCAAGTTCAAGGTTCTTAATCAAAGACCAACACCCGGAAGATTCACCTGTTCCTGCAGCTCTGCCAGGCGATGAGCCCTTTCCTCCTCAGAATCTGAGCTTTCACTCTCTTCTTCATCTTCCTCATCCTCCTCTTCCTCAGAGGAGCTCTCACTGCTACTCTCCTCACTTGAGGACTCTGAAGATGACTTGGTCAACCCCGGAGGCAAGACAGTAGAGACTGGTAGAGGTCTTGGTTCCAGTGGCTCATCTGGCATCTTGGCATAGCGGAACTCAAACACATCCTGAAAAAGACAGGGAGACTCAAACTGTTTAAATGCCCAGTCACCCGGCACACTAGCAGCTCCAACTTAGGATAAAGAATGGTGAAGTCAGCCAGGAGTGGTGGTGCATGCTTCTAATCCTAGCACTCAGGAGGCAGGCCGATCTATGAGTTCAAGGCCAGCCTGGACTACAATGCAAGTCCAGGATAACCAGGGCCACACAGACAAACCCTGCATCAAGAAACCAAACCAAACCCAAAAAGGAAAGGGGAAGTCTTAGGTGTTTTCAATGTACAGCACAATTAAATCTCTATAGCCAGTTAATGTGCAAACTTCAACTTTCACACACTCACCTGTAACTTTCGTGCCATAGCCACAACATCATGGTCTGGAGGGTTGTACTTATAGCAGTTGGAGAACATAAGCCGCACGTCGGCAGCAAACTCCTGTGCATCTCGGTAGTCCCGGTTCTCCATCTTCCGCTGCAGAAGGAGGCAGCATGAGAAGCTGCACAGGCAAGAGACTCATCTCTCCCTGCCAACCCGACTCAAGAGCAGCCCTCTCTTGGAACAAGTGGGGATGACCTTAAGGATCTGTGCCCCAGGCTCAAGTTTGAAGTCCAAGGATTTGGGGTAGGTTTGAAGAGATATCTACGTCTAGAAAAAAACATTTCTAAGTGACCAAGGCCATCTCTCTCCCTCCATCACATTTCCCTAACACAAGTCTTCATACTGCTGGAGAAATCTTATTCTTACCATAAAAACAAGGACTTCAAAGTTATGAGACCTTCTCCCTTGTACAATTTTATAAAAGGTAACCAGAATGAAAAACTACTATGTGCCCATAAGACAAGGATATTGATCCGTAAGTTCCAATCACTGCCTGAGCATCCATCCCATCTGCCCCGTGCAGTGGGTACCTTGACAGTGCTGAGGTCCATGGGGTGCTTAATGATGTCATGGTAATCATGAAGGCCAAGGGCAGAAGCGTCCACGGGTTTGTAGAAAGGCCAGGCGTAAGCAGCGTGCTTCTTAGAGAGCAGCTCCTTCAAAATGCCATTGCAATGCTTTAGCTGCTCCGACAGCTTCCCCTTCTTGGAGCTCTGGTGTTGTTGTTGCGAGTCAGGCAAGTCTTTCCGAGGGGGTTTGATTGGGCGGCCACTCTCTCTACGCATAGGGGGAAGCCGTGCGGCCTTTGGCTCAAGACTTCCAGGAGGACTAGCTGGGGAACCAGGAGCCAGGATAGCTGTAGGCGTAGGGGTGGTGGTATCTGCTTTCCGTTTAACGCCTTTTTTCTGCAGAAAGGCGGAGAGAACTGGTCATTCCAGGTTCGTTTCTTTAACTCCCACTCACCCTCATCAATCTGATATACCTTGGCAAGGGGCTGAGCTGGAGGAGCAGCTGATACAGCAAGGAGTGGGGGTCCAGCAGAATGCAGGGACTTAAGAAGAGGAGAAGAGATGACTGATGGGTGGGGAATGTTCAGGACAGTGGTAGGTATTTCAGGCAGTGGTGTATATAGGGCTGTATGTGACACAGAAGAAATAGCAGGCACCTGATGGGCACCGGTAATACTGCCCTGGAGTGCTATGGAAAAACAAAAAAAGTACAATTTTAAGCATTGTCATCTTTGGGTCAACTGCATTGCTTTCATCTCTAGGTCACCCTTGTAGCTCCACATCTTACCTGCTAACTTGGCCCCCTTCTTATGGCTGTTTTTAGGGATGGTCACCACAAGTTCTTGTTCCTCTTGTGGCATTGATGCCACTTTCTGTAAGAGTATCTTTTCCAGTGTCTGTGCCATTAGGACAATATCATCGGTGGGCTGAAGGAACAAGCAAGGGAAACGTTCAACTACTACCATAAGCCAACAAGGAGTAGGGTCCAAAGGAAGACAGGGACTTAACATAGAATTCCAGCCCCAGGGAACCACACCTCTCAGAATCCTGTCATCAGTGCTTAAGGTTATATCAAACCAACTTCCCACCACCAGAAAATATAAGAGCAGAGCCGGCGAGTTATAGATCCCACTTTCCTCAGGCCTCTGGAGCTTTCTGAGAAACAGGGCCACCATCCCCAAGTATGAAATATGCTCTACTTAAATGACCTTTAATTATAAGAACACCAAAGCTGCATCTAACAGCACCATGTGTAGGCCAGGCTCTTAGACCCTGACTAGTTAGTTACAAAGCCATTTTCCCAGCTGTATTAAGACTAAAAACCATCAAGAGTACTGAGTTCTTAGTAGCTTATAAATAAAAAACTTACCTTGTTATAGATATAACAGTTGGTAAACATGGTATTAAAATCCTGCATACATTCCGAGGCAGCCCAGTAGTAACTGTTTTCAAGTCTCCTCTTGATGGTACCCATGTCCATAGGCTGTTTTATAATTTTGTGATAATCCTAAAAACAAATATCCTAGGTCAGAGCCACAGGAAAATGCCTATTCTACGACAACTACTGTCAGGAAAGACAGACACCCACACACGCACACACACACACATACACACTCTAGCCACTACAGGAGTATTGCCCACACTGCGGCCCCAATTAAACTATGGGTTAGAAAAATCAGAGTAAGACTTTAAATTTCCACTAGGAGGTCCCTAAAGCCTTTTTCTAGCCACCCATCTCCCAGCCACTTGGCAAACTTCCCGTCCTGTAACATTACCTCTGGGGATGGCTATCCATGGGCTGCATGAGGGAAAGGAAGAAGCTAAGAATTTTGGCCACCGTGGTCCTCTCCCAACCAGGGGTGGGAATCTGTAAAATGGAGCCAGGGCACAAAAGTTAAGGAAGGGACACATGGAGGACAAAATGAGAGATGCCTACATAGAACAAGCACAAAGGACCAGAATCCAGAACTCTGGTGGCTGTTTGCCCTAAAGAGATGGGAAATCCCTAGGGGCCGCAGCACCTACACTAGGTAGCCCTCACCCCCACTCACACTCTCCATACCTGCCCCCAATCCAGCTTGTTAATACTCACCGGGAGACCCAGTTTCACAGCATCTACAGGCTGCCGGAATGGCCATGCAAACTGATGCTTCCACAGAGCCTTCATTACCACCTTGTGTAGGTACTGCAGTTGGTTTGTTACCCGTCCTGGCTTTTTGGGATTGGACACCTCAGGAGGTGGTGGGTTGGCAGGGGTCAGTTGTAAAGCTGGTACAGAAGCCATTGTGGGGCTCTCAAATCCCTCATACAACAGAGAAGGCTTTCGAATCCTTTTCCCTGGTGCTGCTGCCTCTGGGCCCAGCCCCAGTAACCCTGCATTCCCTTCCCCAGGCAGCCTGCAAAAAGGGGAAACAGAATTAGATGTGGTAATAACACAGAAGATCAAGAAAAAGCTGCCAACTTGCACTATGTAACCCTATAATCGCAGACTTTGGCGGTCATGGGTACAGAGCACAAAGTGAATCACAACCAGAAATCAACTAAACAGGCAATAGTTGTCCATCTTTATTTGGCTCTTACACCAGAGTTTCAGGAGCTGCTTGGTTAAAATAAACACAAACCCCCAAGATATCACATGACAACTCCAGCCTTATGGGTAGGAATCTGAAGCAAAAATGGGTGGAGCTAATAAAGTGAAGCCTCATCATCCTCGACAGGGACTTAATGGTTTCCATGGAGGTTGAGATAGACAAGCCAGTGATGAGAAGGAGGGGGGGTTCATAAACCTCACAAAAGACCAACACCTAAGAATTCACCTTAGCATCTTTCACAATCCCTGGGTGAGTTTAGGTCCCACAGAAGGAATTCCACACAAGGAATCAGACAAAAACCTCTTAATCCCAAGTCACACACAAGGAAACATTTGTCAGATGTCTTTCTTCAGTAACTGCCAGATCCCCAAAAGTATCCTCAACAAAACAAATCTTCATAACACACAACAAAAATCACCCTACAGTCAAGGTCAGAGTCAAAGTCCTAATAGCATGGCCCACTACAAAGACAGTGTCGCTAAGAACTCCCACTGTAGGTCGCAGAGACCAAAGGCCAACAGTGGTAGCGATTTCTCCCTGCGGTCCTACTACAGCTCAAGTGTTTCCCCCTGCCTAAGACACCAGCCCTAGATCTCACTGTTTACATCTGCAGGGGTGAACGCAGCCGAGCCTTTGCTCCACCCTCCTCCTCTCTGAATGAAGCTCAACGTTATCCAAACACACCCATCACCACGGAAAGCAAGCACACATTCAATGGCAGCAAGGCCCTACCTATGTAGTAGGAACCCAGCCTGAGTGTGACTTGATCCCTCTAGTGTGTGGGAATCCCCTCTACCAAACCCTCAAGCCGTCACCATGGCAACTCTGAAACCCGAGGAGGCCGAGACCCCCCAACACGATGACAAGTCAGGCTGCAAGTGCGCACAAGCCCCCACCACCCTGCGGTCCGGGCTCGACCTGGCTGAGCGGGCCCCCGCACCGTGGCAGCGCGGAAACTGACAGGTTGCTCAGACGCAGCACCGGGGCCGCCGCTTCGAAACCGTCGCAGCCCCCTCCGCGAGCTCGCGTCAACAGCTGCGGCGCGGAAGCGCGCCTCGCCTGCCGCTCCAGAACACCGCCCCCCGGCCCCCTCCCACACGCGGCCGGCGGAGACGTACTTGTGGGGAGTCACGTTTTGCAGCATCTTGACCGCAGGGAAGCGCCGCTGCTCAGCTGCGTGAAGTCCGGGTGGCCTCGGCTCCCCTCACCGCCGGGCCCAGCATAACCCGGGGAGTGGGGGGAAGGCCACTGCCCTTGGCCCTCCAGGCGACAGCTTCGCCGCGGGCCGGCGCGAACTCGGTCTCCTGCGCCGTCCTCCGCACAACTCCGGCAGCTTGGCGCGCTCTACAGACGGCGACAGCAGGAAAATGGCGGCGGCTTCTGCCGGCCGGCGAGCCACTAGAGGACGTAGTCTGCAAACCACGACAGTCCCCGATCCTGGACTCGGTCGTCAGTTCCGCCCGTGCCGGTCTATGGGGGGTCCCCCTTTTCAGCCGCGGCCGCCGGCGGGGGTGGGAAACGAGAACCCGTGCTAGAACTCCAGTGGAGGCGGATGAACACCAAAAGGGGGTTTCAGAGAGCCGCCGCCTCCATCTTTGAATCCTCTCGAGGGCGGAGTAGAGGGGAGGACAGACTCCGAGAACTGGGCGGGGCCCAAGAAAGGGGAGCTTCGGGGGCTTCTATGGGGTCTGTACTGTCCGCAGGGACCGGTCATAGGCCGAGACGAAGGCCATTTCCAAGCGGATGGACGTGGATTGTATTGGCGGCCCCCGAAGGCTCGAAGCTGTGGCTCAGTAGGCAGAATCCTCCAGCTCGTCCAGAGGCTGCTCCACTCCAGCGCGAAATGGCGCCGCCGAGCCCCGCGCCAGCGCTTTATATATAGCCGGAGGGGCGGAGCTTCGCCGCTCATGCGCGCCACCCGGCTCCGGGTGCCCCCGCCCCCTCCGCGCGTGCTCGCTGGCTCCCGCGCCCGAGGAAGCCAGGACCAGGAGGCAGGACCGCCTCTTCGCGGGAGCCTTTTCTATTGGTTCGCTTAGAGGTGACGTCACAAACACCAGGCACAAGGCGTCGTCCCCCGGCAGAAGAGTGTCGCAGAGAGCCAAGGCAGCGAGGCCGCCCGCCATGTCCCCGAGCCAATTGGCTGCGTTCTGGTTTGGCGATTTCTGCAGGCGAGGGAGGCCGAAAGGCATGCGGGCGCCGTGTCCCCGGGGCCTGCGACACCCTCTCTCCTCCTCCGGGTCCAACGGAGTCTTCCTGGGCTTGCAGACACCCGGCAGCCGCCGACCGCCCGCGGCAGGCTAGTCGGGCCATTCGCAGTTCCTCCATTGGCGGCGCCGGCGAGGAGCAGGGTGGGAGGGGTCGCGCGGGCGGGGCCGACCAAGGCTGTTCTTGGCCGTGAGGCCGCCGCAGTGGAGGATCTGAAATGAAGACAGACGCCATCTTAGAAGCCGTGGCCTGCCTTTCAGCAGAGAACACCCAGTGCTGCCCAGTATCCCCGGGACGTAACTTAACGTTCTAGGCTCCAGGACCACCCAACCATGGTTCTACAGAGTTGCGAGACTAACCCTGTCTCTCCGGAACCAAAGCAATTGGGTAACAAAGGCCACGATCTGCTTAAAACCCCTCAACTCTAAAAATAGCGAGGCCGAGTGTCCCGTGGCTAGCGCTCCCCGGGAACCCATTCCCTGCCCACTCGTACCTCAAGCTCCTAGCGCACCTGCCTGCCACACGAACGCACAAAGGCCTCCACCAACTCTAAAAAACGTACCTCTTGCAAACTTTTTCCTGGCGTCGGGCTGGGGGTAGCGGTGCAAGGGCGGGCGAGCGCATCAGCTCCTCTGCCCCCTTTCGCCCCGCAGTGGTCGCGGGGATGTCCCCCGCCCCCATCGGGCCGGGAGTCCTCCCCACGGAGCGCCTCTTCCACCGGTCAGCGCCAGGGCGGGCGAGCAGAGGAGGCGGCGGCGCTGCTCCGCAGCCCTCCTCCCTCCCCTCCCCCCAGCCGGACGCCTCCGAGGAGGGGCAGGAGCCATTTTGGGAGCTGTCTCGCCCCCTCCCCCAAGGCCGTCTTGGGACTCTGGAAACAAGACTTATGTAGAAACAAACCACCAGATCCCAAGGTCAGATGGCTAAAGCAACTCTGGGGTTTCCCCCTCGCGGGAAAGTAAAAGGATCTGTCACCCAGAGAACACCTGAGCCTTGCTCTCGACTCCCTTTTCAGTCCCGAGGAAGACTGTGCACACGTCTGAGCAAGAAAGTTAAGGTTGGTGAGGGGCTCTAAGGCAGGCTCCCCATCCCCGATTTCTACCTCCAACGGGCCTAGGTCCATAGAGATGTAAACCAGGCCACCCTCCACTTTAGACCTCGAACCTCGGTCACTGCCCTTAACATGGCAGCCATGCTCCCGTCTTCTGGACCGCAAGATTAGCGCAGAACGGGCAAGGGGAAGTGCGCCTCGGAAGCAGAGACCCTCGACTCCCCGCCAGGGATCAGGCCCGGGTCACCCGCCAGAGTGCGCGCGGCCCCGCCCGAGCGAGTGCGACAAGCAGGACAATGACACAGCAACTTTGGAGCGTCTCCCCTCCCCCTAGCGGCCCAGCCTCCACACTGGATTCTCTGCACCTGGGGTTTCCGGGCCAGGGACCGAAGCCCAAGCCGGGTGGGGGTGGGGACAACTTCGGGAGCAGAGAGACTGAAGGGCCCAGGAAAGAGAAAGGACAGCCAGCCGACGCTCCATCTCGCTGCATTCCGGAAAATCACTGCGCCCCAGTCATTCCCAGCCCTCCCTGCCCCCACATGAGTCACAGGCGAGGCTGCAGCTACTTAGTAATTTGGAAAAGTAACTCTTTCCTCCTTTCCGTTCCCTCCCCCGCAGCACACAAGGAGGCAACTGTTAAGAGGCAGGGGGAGGGGACGAAGGTGGCATCCGAGCACGCCACCCGGAGGAACCCTAAACCCTGGAGGCTGGGAGACCATCCCAGGTCCCGAGCCCGGCCCCTGACTCGGACCACACTTTCTTTCACCTCCCAGCCGCGGCCTCGGCCAGGATCCGGCCCCCAGCTGGGCCCCGGCTTTCGCCTGAAAGGCCTCCCCACCCTGGGGTAGACACGCAGCCAAGACCCGGGCGCGCCCGCGCAGGTGGGTTCAGGAGGCCCCGCAGGCCGCGGCCTCGTGAACGCACACAAATCCGACCAAGGGTCGAAGCAGAATTGGAGCACGCCATGTGACGACGGCGAGCCCGCTAGCCTTGACACAAAGGGAGCTCACAGACGCGCCTTCGGAGTCCCTGGGGAGAAAGGGAGTCGGCGCCAGGGAACGACATCAGCTCCCAACCAGGGCTGCCAACTCCAAAGCTCTAGCATCCCACGACCAACACTCCCACTCAGCCTATACCGGTCGCCCTGCCCTCGCCCGCCGAAAAGATCCCACCTCACCTGTCTCCAGGTTCCTGTACCCCCAGGGGACGAATGCAAGGGGGTCAGGCCACCCTCGCCCCTTTGCCCTCCAGTGGGTACACGTAGGCACGAGGTTGGCCATTCCCCTCCCCCTCAGTGGCCCTCTCGGGCTGGCCCCAGCCCACACTCCCATTGGCTGCCAGGTGTTTGAAAGACAAGTCTTTTCCCCCCTCGGGATTTTCTCCTGAACCCCAAGAATTCTCCCCACTCCCCACCTTTAGTTATGCATTTAAATGACCGACGGCGTCCCCGCCCCAGGGGCCCCAGCTCACCTGGATCCAGGAGCCGCGGGGGGGCCGCCAAAGCCGCCCTCAGCCCGGCTGGGGGGAGCACGGAATCTGGGGTGTCAACCCCCCCCCGGAAGCCGAGGCGGCGATGGGGGAGGGGGCGTAGCCCCCAGCCCCTCCCTCCCCTAGCCGCTGGGGGTGGGGGAAGGCGTCGGGGCCGCGCGGCCACGTCAGCGGCGCTGGGACTGGCTGGGCCGGGTCACGTGTCCGCCCCCCATGGCCACGCGGGCGAGGTCCGCGCACGCTGCTGAGGGTCGAGTGCGGGGTCGCAGGGGCGGCACGGTCCAGGCCGGCGTCCCGAGACCCCAGACCTCGCGCAGGCCGCCGCCTCGCCAAACTCCCGGCCCCCTGCGCGGCTGTCGTCGACCCCGTTCCCCCCCCCCCCCACTGGCCTCGGTACGGGTTCAGCATGGCTGCCACGGCCCCCCGGGAAGGCGCACTGCGCAGGCGCAAGGGTGGTGACGGCCTGGGGGAGGGGAGGTGCGGGCCGCGTCGAGAGCCGCAGTGCGCAGGCGCAGGGCGCCGTGAGCCTCCCGGCGGACTCCCTGCGCGCGATGGGTGGGGCGGGAGCGCGCGGCCCGGCGGCCTCTCCCCCACTGCGGCGGCCGGAGCGGGTCCTTCCGGCTCCGGTCTGAGGCGGTGACTGGCACCTTCCGTCCGGAATCTACGCGGCCCCCGGGAGGCGCGTGGGTCCCGGCTGCCCCTGCCGGTCTGCAGGGCCTATTCCCTCCCAGGACGGGGTGCCAGCGCTAGTTGACGTTTTAATCCGGAGTTGACGGTTTCTCGCTTCGTTTAAAATGCTTTTGTTCCTATGAGGTTTGCAAACACCTGAAAGTCTGCCTTTTACGAAGTTTACTACGTTTGTTTTCTGATCTTGTACAGGTAGACACACCATTTAGCTTAAAACTCTCACTGCGAGATGTTTTTGTCCGTTTTAATTATGGTTCTTTCTTGACGTTGTCTATACTCTAAATCTCTGGCCAGTCTTAGCAGTTTCTTTCGTTTTCTCAGTCTTGAGATCAACCTGTTAAATTTCGGGTGATTACTTAAACTGCAATGCCGTTGAGTTAAAATGAAGCTTGCCTTCATCTCTGTCTTTGTCTTTAACAATAAGGTCTCGATTTTCACTCTCCATTTGCATTCTCCGTGTGTAGTCTGGGGCATGTGTCTTTCTCATTTTGCTTTAGACCTGAACGTGTTAACCTAAGTTATTTCACATGTCCATTTTGGTTTATTAGCCAAAAAGAAAACCCCATTCACTATCTACCCTCTCTGTAAGCATTCACAGTGGTTTTCTTAACTCCCTTGAACAGCGGGACCTGACCCTCCTTGTCTCCTCCCGGCCCTCTCATTTCCTCCTTCATTCAACTCCTATGCGTGAGGTTCTCCTCACCTTCCTTACCAAGACCTCCCAACTGACAGCCTCAGGACCCACTTCTGTTCTCATTTGCCCTTTGATTTCTCCCTGGCCTTGCCTGTGCTTTTCTTGTTTGTCTGGGTTACTCTTTGCCTCTCCACTGTCATCTTCAAATACTCAAACCTTTCAACTGAGTTCTCTTGAGCAGATCCTGCCTGATAACTCCAGACACTGCAGCATCTCAGAATTGATGTGGGCTGTACAGCATAACCACACCTGCTTCTGTGTTTCCAAGTCACAAGGCCTGGAATGGGGAGCAGAGTCCTCATCTTCACTTACAACTTTTTATGTACCAGAGTCTGAGTAGCATTCTCTTCCTTACTGTCTACTGATGCACACTCCTGTGTCCGTAGTAACAGGGAATCATGCCTCTGTCCTGCTCCATCACCTGGACTTGTTGGGGCTCTAAGTCACTGTGGCCTGTAGCCATGTGGCAGCATGAATTTACGTAGATGTTAAATACAATTTAACTGTGTCATACCGGTAGTCACATTGCAGGTCCTCAGTGGCCACACATAGTTAGTGGCTGTCATTTGAAGCCGCACAATTTATAGGTCATAGAAATATCCTGTCCTTTACAAGGCCTTGCTCGTCTCCAGCCCGAAATTGTGTTTCGGGTCGGTGGTGCTCTGGGCTTTCCTCTCGGCCTATGCTAAGAGTGAGCCTTCCACCGTAGAACTCCTGTGTCTTTAGCCCTCTGTCTGTCTGAAAGATCTGCTTCCTGCTGTCACCCTCATATTAACCAGTTCCTCTCCTACCGTCTACCCGACTCATGGAGATGTGTGCACATGGGATGTCATTTTGGTTTGTGCCTCCGTGTTTTACACATGTGCCTTCTACATGGAGGGGTTTCCCTTAATTTAAACCAAAAGTGAAAGCAACATCGAATAGGCCTCTTGCCTCCCTAAATTGAGGTGATTTTACCTTCTCTAGTGAATCGTGTGATCACCTGTTTCTTTTCACTGTGAGATTTCATCCTGAGGGTGAGATTATGTTGTGTTGTTGGTGATGGTGTATGTGTGTAGACCGAGACTGTATAACCCTGGTTGGCCTGGAAAACTCTGTAGACCAGGCTGGCCTTGAAGTCCCACTGATCCGCCTTTCTCTGCCTCCCAAATTCTGGGATTAAAGGTGTGGCCAACATGCCTGGCATCACCTCCAGTTTTCAGATGAAACAACTGAAAGGAGATGTTAAATCACTTGTCCAAGATCAGACTGTTGCTAAATCGAAGAGCTGGGATTGGAACCCATAACATGCTTAATAGTGTGTTGTGAGGGAACAGAGCGCCACAGAGTTTTGGCTCTAGGATTGGGACCTGAGAAGTGAAGACTTGGGGCGGGGGGGGGGGTTGGTTGAGCGATCTCTTTAAAAGTGATGTTTAGATTGAGGTAGATAAGCTTTCAAAGAAGGAAAGTTGAACAGCTGGGCTTCAGGCCAGGGATTAAACCTTGGGTGAGAGCCTCATACAGGGAAGGAACAAGCTGGACGCGTGACAGTGACACTATGTCGGAGTAAGGAGATGCAGGGCTGCCTATGGGGCTAAGCAGCAGGAGTGTTACAGGCAGTGGTGACGTCTGCAGGTTTTTGTTTGTTTTGAGACGGGGTTTCTCTTTGTAGCCCTGACTGTCCTGAACTCACATTGTAGACCAGACTGGCCTCAAACTCAGAGATCGCCCGCTTCTGCCTCCCGAGCACTGGGTTTAAAGGTATCCGCCACCATGCCCAGATAAAAATAGATGAGTTTTTTTGTTTGCTTTTTGTAACAGGGTTTCCTTGTCTAAGCTCTGACTGTCCTGGAACTCACTCTGTAGATCAGGCTAGCCTTGAACTTACAGAGATCCTCTTGCCTCTGCCTTCCGAGTGCTGGGCTTAAAGGCATGTGCCACCAAGTCGCTTCCTTCTATCTCCCAGATTTGGAGAGTAAAGGCGAGTAACTGAGTAAGCCTCACTCCCAGCTAAATCAAATATCCTGCAGCCTCTTTGCACCATGGACTTTTTTTTGCGGCAAGTTTGGGGAAGCCCTTGGGTATACCTGACAATATTTGTAAACAAAGTATAAATATAATGGCCGTATTTAAAGGAGTGTGTGATGAGCCACTATTCTGGGACAGAACCGTATGCAGTGTTTTCTGATACTCAAATAATGCAGGTTATTCTGGCAACTGCCCATCATAGAGCTGCTCTTGAGAAGCCTGTTCACTGTGAGGTAACGGGAAAGTGAGTGCTAACTGCTGATTTACATACTCTTAAGTTAGGTTTCAGTTTCTGATACCTGTTTTGACGGACTGGGATTGAGCCTAGCACTTCCTCCATCCTAAGGAGGCACTCTGCCACTGAGTCTCAGCCTGCTTTCTACCTTTTATTTTAAGACAGAATCTAACTTGCCCTGGCAATGCTACAACTCAGAGATCTTCCTGTCTCTGCCTCCAGAGTGCTAGGGTATAATGTGTGCACCCCCATACCCAGCCACAACAGGAGTTTTTAATATTTAGTCTGCTGCATATCATGGATTCAGAAGTCCAGGAACGTAAATGGAATTTTGTGATTTAAGTTTTTTACTCATTTTATGCTATATGTGTTTTGCCTGCATGTATGTATGCATACTACATGCATGCTTGGTGCCCTCAGAGGTCAAAAGAGGGCATTGGATCCCCCTGAAACTGCACTTAGGGATGGTTGAACCACCATGTGGATGCTAGGAATCAAACACCTGTCGCTATAGGAAATCTGAGTCACGTCTCCAGCCCCTATTATTATTATTATTTTATTATTTATTATTACTGTTATTATTTATTTTATGCAGTGTATCCCAAGACGCCCTCAATCTTAGGGTTTAGCTAATTCTGCCTCTGACTCCCATGTGCTGGAATTACAGGTATGTACCACCAGCCTAGATGGAATTTTTGTTTCTTTTTCATTTGTCATTTTAACCCTGTGTTTGTGGGAGTGGGGTATATGCATATGAGTGTAGGTGCCTCCAGAGACCAGAAGAGGGTTCTGGGTGCTCTGGTAGAGCCCTGTCTCAAAAACCTCCAAAACAAACAAAAATCTCCTGTTGTGAGATATGCAAAATGAAACCCCCATATATACAAGGGAATGCAAAAGAGCAGAGACTCCCTGGGCCAGCACTGTACTTTGAAGACAACCCCACTCCAAAAAAATCTTTCTGTATTAGACTTTAATCCTCATTGTGAGGTGTCAAAGGTGTGTCTGTCAGGGACAGCTCCCCAGAGTGGGTTAAGTCAGGTAGTAATGGGTTATGGTTTATCATGGTGTTGTGAATGACTGTCCTTCAAGCCAAGCAGCTGTGGGTTAACTCAGGTAGAATGGGTTATGGTTTATCATGGTGTGAATGACTGTCCTTCAAGCTGTCATCTTGAGTTCTCTTACACCCCTTGCAAAAGGATTATCCCACTTGGGCTTGTAGACCCAACATGGCAGGGTGCAGAGGCCACGGGAGTAACCTGCCGCTCCCTAACACTATCGTGTACAATTGAGCCTAAAATTGCTCGTGGTCTTGGGGAGGTGTTTGATTATATAGCCAGCCATGGGAGACAAGAAGAGGTGGGGCTCCATCTTGCAGCTACAGGGAAGCCCTCATCTCTGCTGGGTCAAGGCTTTCCAAGTGTGGTCTGTTGGGGAGGAGCCCCTCCCCCACGCTCTGTAAGGATGCCTGCCATAATCATTTGCTGCCTAGAGTGAACTTTGGTGGAGTCGTGCCTCAGGTGGTTGTTGAGGCCTTAGGAGAAGAGGTGGAGACTGCTTATATCTCTCCCTGGGAAGGGACTTTAGCAACGAGTGGGTGACATTGCTACAGAGGCCAGCTCTCTCCTGTCTTCCATGTATTGCTCCACCATGTCAGGACGTGTCTAGAACCACTATCCTTTATCAGCTGCCCAGTCTTGACTATTTAGCTGTGGCTCCAGGACAGAAAGTTGAGAAATTGGAGTCTTTCTGTGTTGAGAGCGTCCCCAGGGTCTGGCTAAGAGTCAGGGTGGGGTTCTGGGATCCCAGAGCAGGAGATTCATGAGGAGAAGGTAGAGGGAGACTCCAGCTATCCAAGGAGGGAGGGGGAGCTATGTTTGTGGATAGATTTACGGGAAATGTACTTAGT
The DNA here is from genome assembly GCA_907164525.1 of Lophiomys imhausi. NCBI lineage: Eukaryota > Metazoa > Chordata > Mammalia > Rodentia > Muridae > Lophiomys > Lophiomys imhausi. The sequence goes on along the minus strand of CAJQZJ010000247.1, from coordinate 2,262,619 downwards.
GACCGAGGACTTAGAAGAGACTGGAGGCCAGTGAGGAACATAAAGTCAAGCTATCTACACTTAGAAAAAGATATCTACACTTAGAAAAAGAGGCCATAATTCCCAGTGCTGGCTGCGCATCCCACCCTTCTGCGTGCTGGGATGACAGGCATGCACCCCCGTCTGACTCCTCTTCGTAGTACCTTTCACAGTTAAATAAATTTATATGCCTATACCTTAAATATCTATTTTCATAGGATGATTAGGTTGATAGTAATTGATTACAACATGTAGTTGAGTACATTGTGGCACCTGCCTTTAATCACACAGCACCTGGGAGGGAGGTGGAGGTGGGAGATCAGGTGTTCAAGGCCAGCCTGAGCTACTTACTGAGTTTGAGGGTAGCTGTAGCTCCTTGGAGTCTGTGCTCTTGTTCATATAGGATAATGAATTCACCCAGTAAGATGGTTGATAACTGTCATTATGTAGGTGGCCATGGGGAACGTGGCTATGGGAGCTGTGACTGAGTTTGCTTTCTGGAATGGGAGCTAGGGGAGGGAAAAGAAATGGTAATTGGGCCCAGCATGGTGGTGACACCTTTAATCCCAGCACTTAGGCAGAAGAACCAGGCAGATCTATGTGAGTTCAAGGCCAGCCTGTTCTACGTGGAGAGGTCCAGTCTCGTACATAATGAGACTCTGTCCCTTTCAAGAAAAAAAAAAAAAAAACCCAAGAAAATGGTAGCTGACAATCATGGGAAGGGTGGCAACAGCTGGTGGCTGCAGCAGGGTGAAGACATTCAAGGTGGGCCAGAGACATACCTCAGGAGGTTGTTGAAAAACCCGTGTCCATAGGTGGTCCACCACCATCCCCTGGGACGGCACTCCCAGCCTGAGTTTCGTCCCCTTTTTTAGATGAGCTTTGTCCATCATGGGTCCCATAGTGGACGCTGTGGTTTGAATGTGGTTCTTTGATTTTTGCAGGAGTTCACTTCCCAAAGCTATATGGTCATGGCTTTAACAGAACAGGAACCTAATCTAACAGTGTTTCACACCGTTAAGGAAGTGATCAGACTTGGATATGGGGCTGGAGAATGGCTCAGCAGTTAAGAGCACTGGCTGCCCTTCCAAAGTCCCTGGGTTCAAATCCCAGCACCCACATGGCAGTTTACAGCTGTCTGTAATTGCCTGGCGTGGTGATGCACGCCTTTAATCCCAGCATTCCGGAGACAGAGGCAGGAGATCTCTGTGTTCAAGGCCAGCCTGGTCTACAGAGTTACAGGACAGCCAGAGCTACACATAGAAACCCTTGAAAAAACAGAAAACAAAACAGACTTGGATGTGGTCTTTAAGGTGGAGCCCACCATTGAGTCCTGGTAGTTTTATGTGAAGAGGAGGGGCTGCAGCAGACAGCTTAGCAGTGAGAAGTGCTTGCCGCCCTTGCAGAGGACCTGAGTTCGGCTCCCACCCTGTGGGGTGACTTACAACGCCCATAACTCCTCCTCCAGGGGATCCGATGTCTGTCCACAGACACCCACTTTCCCTTGGACACACAACCCACATACATAATTTAAAGTAATGTTTTTTTTTTGTTTTGTTTTGATGCAGGGTTCTCTGTGTAATAATAGCCCTAGCTGTCCTAACTTGATTTATAGTCCAGGCTGAACTCAGAGATCTGCCTTCCGAGTGCTGGGATCTTCGCCTCCACAACCAGCTTAGAGTAATAAATCTTAACAAAGAAGATGGAGAGTGGCGATATGGCTCAGTGGTGAAGAGCTTGTCCAGGGCCTCGTGCCTAGTCCCAGGACCCTCACTTAGGAGTGTGGAGGGGGGGCAAATTCAAGAGATGTTACAGGTCAGTTGCTGGGACTTGGCTGTTGATGACGCCGACAGTGATGACTCAGGTAACTGAATGGCCTAAGCCCTGGACTACAGGAGTTGGAAGGTGCAGAAGGAAGTAGACAGAGGCTTCTCAGCTGCTCTACCTGTGGAGGGAGCGGAGGGAGTGAGTGCCCAGTTAGTGTTTGCTGCTAGCTGGTCAGCTGGGGACCATGTATAACGTAAAGTAGAATACTGGCTCCTCCTGCCCCAGGGCGTTTAAAAAGCTTTAAGACATTTGAAGCTGCCTTTGGGCCATTTTGACCTAACTGTTGGATATGTACAAAAATGGTTACATGAAGTTAAACAATTGCTCTAAATTTTGCTGGTTAGGATAATGACTACTATAATTGTGTCAAAAGGAAGGTAATTAGTGTAACAGCCCCAGACCTTAGCACAACTGACTCCATGATGGAAGTGCCATTTAGGCTGTAAAACTCAGCACATAGTCAGCACCACCTGCCAAAATGAAAACAAAGGCCTAATCCATCAAAGTCCATAGTTCTGGGAAGGTCTCTAAATGCACTAACCTTGCTTTTTAACTTCTATAGTTTTGCTCTTGGCTAACTGTGAACTGAAGTGTGTCAATCTAGAACATGGTTTTTGTGCTTAAAAGTTCATCCTGAGAAAGGCTCAGGCTACACTGGGATGCCAAACACCCAGTGTAGTTTCCGTACAGCTAATAAAGACTGTGTTGGCTTAAACCCGTGTTTGAGTGTCTTCTCTGGTGAATACCACAGCCATCAGCCATTACAGAAGTGTTTTCAGTGCTTCTATGAAATTTTAATGAGTAAATCAACACCAACTCCTGTGATGAGTGACAGAAATGTCCCTGGCTGTCCTGGCTGTCCTTGAACTCAGAGTTTCCTCCTGACTCTGCTTTGTCAGTGCTGGGACTAGATGTGTACCGCCATGCCCGCCTACACACAGTTTCTTGAGAGTCTTACCCTGCGGCTCAGGCTGCCCTGCACTTCCTTTGTAGACTATGCTGGCCCTAATTTGTGGTAGTCCCTTTGCCCCTGCTTCCCAACTGTTGGGACTAGAGGTGTGACCCATGTCACCTGGCTAACACACAGATTTAACCTCACGTGTGTAAAATTAACTTTTTTTTTTCCTGATTGTCATTTTGGAGGTTTATTGCCTCTGTCTGCTAACCTAGACTAGTCCTCGAAGCTTCCAGCCTCCGTACAATCTAATCTAGGCCTAGAATGTTTTCAGTCTCTGAGACTTACTGCTGAGTTAGCTCACCCTTTCTAGCTCTGAACTCTGGCTGGCTGATTCACCTCAGCTGTTCTGGCTCAAGCTCCTCTCCAAACTGACTGATTCAATCTCGCTTCTCTCTCAGCCTCTGACTGAATTGTTCTGCTTCGCTTCGTACTAACTTTGGCAATCTGTTTTAATCTGGCTCCTTCTCATTCTCTGACTTGTTCTGTTTACCTGTGTCCAGCTTGTTCTTTCCTCAACCTCTCTGTGTAAAACTCCCCCAGTAAAAACTGCCACGAACTCAATGTCATTCATTGCACTGCCTCTCAACTCTGACTCACCCAAACTGAAGAAGCGAACTCAACTCAGAGATCTGCATGCCTCTGTCTCCTGAGTACTGGGATAGAGGTGTGTACCATGTTTAGACCTAAGCTTTTCTTTACCTGAAGCTTGCGCTCTACCGGGCTGGCCTTGAACTCTGTTCACAGAGTTCTGCCTCCCAAGTGCCGAGATTAAAGGTATATATGCCACAACACCCAGCCAACAGGTAGCACTTTTACTACTTGAGGAACACGGTTCCCTTTGAACAAAACAGTCTGAGAGCTGGAGCTGCTCAACTTTGGAGTGGAGGTGACTACAGCAGTGGGACGTCGGGGTGGGTTCTGGGGCGGAGCCCGAGCGGAAGAGCCGAGTTTGGAAGACTCCAACAAATGGGAGGCAACCAAGAGGAGCGAGACCATAAATACCGCTCAGGGCAATTGCATCCTGCAAGAAGGGCAAAGGTTGAAGACAAAGCCCCAGGGGACGTGAGTCCTTAATGCCAGATGTGGTGGCTCACACCTATAATCCCAGCCCTTGAGAGTCTGAGGCTGGAAAGTTGGTGGGTGTTCAAAGTATGTGCTACATAGAAAGTTCCCTGCCAGCCTGAGCTTCGATGAGACTCTACCTCAGAAAAACAAAGAAGCAGCTGGAAGAAAAGCCGTGAAACCCATGAAGTTTACTGAAAAGGGAACACCAGAGAAGTGGGAAGGGAAACTGGGAGTGCCTCCAGGCGCGTCGGAGTCCAGACGGAGTGGGAGAGAGGGCGGGGCCAACTGTTTCCAAGGTGCGTGCGGACTGCTCGGAATGCACCTGGTTAGCAGCACAGAAATATTTGGGAACAGTTTCGTGTTGAGAGTGAGGGATTTCAGCAAGTTTAACAGTGGAGGACACAGGTGTGCCTTGGCTTGTGGCGGTGGGGAGGTTACAAAGGGACTGGGAGCTGGCTGTTTCACACGGAGAGAGGGTAGCCTGGCTACCAATGGCTGCACTTGTTACTATTTATAATAGGACTGTAGCCAGAGGAGAAAGGTTAGCCAGCCCTTTGGGCTCCTGGTAAGGCCTCCGTCCTTTTCTTTTCTGGTTCCCATTCTGCTCTTTGTTGAGAACTTGGACCGCTCTGCCTGGCTTCTCCTCCCCTGGGCCAGTCTGTTATCTGTGGGACACATTGTGCTTGTACAAGGCACGAAAGGTGACCTTATTTGAGGTTTCCATCCTTATTCTGACCACACAGAGAACAGCATTCAGCAAAGTATGGGTCTTTGGCAAAAGTCAGCCCACTGCCTGTTTTCATATGTCCTGGGTGCTAAGAATGGTTTCACATTTTTAAAAAATGATTAAAAAAAAGAATGTTTCATGACACATGGAAATGATGTGAAATTCACATTTTAGTATCCTTAAAAAAAAGAGAGATTTAAGGACAGAACTTCAGGGAACATCAGTAGAGGGAACATCAGTAGAGAGCAACTGAAAGAGAGGGAAGGCCTGAGCAGGCAGGGAGCAGGGCAGAGCCTTGGTCACTCTTTGGTCGCACTGCCCGACCACAGAGATGCTTCCTATCTGGTTCTTAACGTTTGCAGACTCTGGCTTAGAATTCCGGGTGGATGGCTGAGGGTGTGGCTCCTAGAGAGAAGGCTGGTCTGGGATGCATGAGCCCTGGGTTCCACCTCCAGAACTGTAAGAAGAAAGTTGTACAGAGCAGAAGGTGGCTGTGTGCCCTGTGTCTCCCCTATTGAGGATGGCCATGTCCAGCCGGTGCCCCTGCCTACAACCTTGTCCCCATCCAGACACCCATAAACAGGCTAGGGTTGTTGTTCCACAATATCAGGAGGCTCCTAGCATTGTTTTGTATTTGTGTTTGGGTGCAGTTGCTACTGTGATGCATTAGAAAGGGGGCACAAGATGGGGCTGGAGTGGTGGCTCAGCAGTTAAGAGCTCTTGCAGGGGATCGGGGTTCAATTCCCAGCTCCTACACGTCAGCTCACAACTGTCTGCATGTCCAGTTCCAGGGAACCGGACACCCTCACACAGACATACATGAAAACAGGACACCAGTGCACATAAAGTAAAAATAAACAAGGGGGGGGCACAGTTTCCCAAGTCTCAGAAACACTGATCAACCATGTTCACAAAGATGAACTGCTTAGGTTACTTAATTGCCGCATTGGATCTTTCTCACTGCCCCTCCCCCCTCTGTCTCTCTATCAAACTTGAAGCATACACAGCGGCAGTTTCTTCCTCACCTCCCACTCCTCAGCCCACCACAATCTGGAGTTGACTCCTACTTACAATTCAGCGAGCGCTCAGTAAATGCGTCGTCCTCTGTCTTAAAATTGCTAGATCTGACAGTCCTCAGCCCTTCCTGCATCCGCAGTGGTGCTAGGTAAAGCCTTACTTGCTCTGTGCTTCCGTCACCTGGGGCTGCTTCTGTTCCTCTTCCCCTAGGTGCTCCGGGCACCTCCAAATTCTTGGGGATAAGCATATACAGTGGTAGTTACTCTCTGCTGCCAGTTGCACCCACCCCAGGACTAGATGTCCCTCCTGGCTTTCCTGGCTGGCTTCCTTGTAAATTCTGCCAGCAACAGGTACTGGAAAAGGATCAAAGGAAACCCCAGAAACTTTCTGCTTTGGTCCTTCCTGCTTCTTTAACTTCTTTGAAACGGATTTTATATATTCTGTTCTCTCGGTCTAGCATGCTTGCAGTCTCAGCACTGAGAAGCTAAGGCCACTCTGCGGAGTGTGAGGGAGACCCTGTCTTAAAAAAACACAGGTCTGGAGAGATGGCTCAGAGGTTAAGAACGCTGGCTGCTCTTCCAGAGGTCCTGAGTTCAGTTCCCAGAAACCACATGGTGGCTCACAACCATCTGTAATGGAATCTGATTCCCTCTTCTGGTGTGCGTGAAGACAGAGCACTCATATATGTAAAGCAGATAAATCTCTAACATACAGGGACTGGAGTTAAGAGCACTGGTTCCTCTTCCAAATGACCAGGGTTCAAATCCCAGCACCCACATGGCAGTTTGAAATTGTAATTGCCAGGCGTGGTGGGGCACACCTTTAGTCCCAGCACTCAGGAAGCAGAGGCATGTGGATCTCTGTGAGTTCAAGGCCAGCCTGGTCTACAGAGTGAGTTACAGGATAGCCAGGGCTACACAGAGAAACCCTGTCTCGAAAAACGAAACCAAACAAACAAAAAAGAGCCTGATTCCCAGGTGTGGCTCACGCTCTCACCTGGGTGTGGGGGTAGCTGTGGTTGGACCGTCGGAGTCTGTGTCTTTGTCTTGCCTGCTTCACCTTCAGCACCATCTACTTGGTAATTTGACTCCCTGGCTCACCCTCTGTGCTCAGAGCTCCCCAGATCAGACTCACCACCCACACCTGGGGTCCATCTCCATCCACTCACCACCTCTGTGGGATGTTCCACAGCACCCCAAATAGAGCACCATATTTATTCTCTTTGGTCCCCCTTCTCCTCTTTCTCTCTATCTTCCTCCCCTTTCCTTCTCCCAACTCAGGGCCTCATACATCCTAGACAAGTGCCTTCCCTACCTTACTTTTTTTTTTGTTTTTCGAGACAGGGTTTCTCTGTGTAACAGCCCTGGCTGTCCTGGACTTGCTTTGTAGACCAGGCTGGCCTCAAACTCACAGAGATCCGCCTGCCTCTGCCTCCCAAGTGCTGGGATTAAAGGCGTGCGCCACCACGCCCGGCCTTACCTTACTTTTTTTTTTTTGTTTGGTTTTTTGAGACAGGGTTTCTCTGTGTATCCCTGACTGTCCTGGGACTCACTCTGTAGACCAGGCTGGCCTTGAACTCACAGAGATCCGCCTGCCTCTCCCTCCCGACTGCTGGGATTAAAGGCGTGCACCACCACGCCTGGGAATGTCAGCTACTCTTACGTGCATTTCCATTTCAATTAATCCAACCCAGAAATTTGTCCACAGATACATCTAGAAGTCTGTTTCTATGGTGACTCTAAATCCCATCACATTTGAAGATCAAGAACCCTCACAACTCCTAAAAGTTGTCCTCTGCCTTCTGTATTCCTCCAGCCTCATAAAACCTCCTGAACTCTTGGCACATTCTTGCTCTGTGGTCAGGGACTCAAACCTGGGGCCACATATCTTCCTGCTGAGTGTCACTCTCAGCCCTTGGGCATTCTCTTTCTTTCTTTCTTTCTTTTTTCTTTTTTTTTTTTTTTGGTTTTTTTGAGACAGGGTTTCTCTGTGTATCCCTGGCTGTCCTGGACTCACTTTGTAGACCAGGCTGGCCGTGAACTCACAGAGATCCTCCTGCCTCTGTCTTCTGAGTGCTGGGATTAAAGGCGTGCACAACCATGACTGCTGAGGGATCCATTTCAAGACCTCAGCAAATGCCTAAAGCAACAGATAGTATACACACACACACACACACACACACACACACACACACACATACACACACGTTTATTGTGGTTGTTAATTTCCTTGGGAACTTTAAAATCCCATAGTGTCTATCACACAGGTAAACCCAGGACTTCAGGATGGGCCAATCAATAGGAGTTCTGGTAGGGAGCATGGGCACCAGGACCTCCATCCACACTCTTTGAATTTGAATTGATGGGCTGGCTACTAACAGGGTCTTGCCATCCTGCACAAGAATGCCTTTTTAAATTTTATTTTTACTTTGTGTGTGGGTGTTTGTGCACTATGTGTGTGTGCGTGGTGCCTAAGGAGGCCAGAAGAGGGCATCAGGTCCCCTGGAACTGGAGTTAAGAGCCACTATGAGCTGCCATGTGGGTGCTGGGCATTGAACCCAGGTCCTCAAGAAGAGCAGCCAATGCTCTTAACAGCTGAGCCTTCTCTCCCCCACAAGGATGTCTTTGATCTTCGAAGCCCCATCCACATATTTGTGGTACTAAGCCACCAGGGCATTGGAGATGAACCGTCGGATTGCATGAATGTGAACCACATGGACCCGGATGTCCAGAACAGCAAACCTCCCTGTGAAGAGGTAGATCAGCTCCGGTTACTTGTATTTCAGCATGTGTGACTCCAACTCCACCAGGGGGCGCCTGTGCATCTCGATGAAGGCGTTTCTCCGTTTGCTTTGGGCCAGGATTGCGCTGTCTTCTCACGCCTGAAGATCTGGATGGACTGGAGAAGACGCTTGGAAGGCCTGGCTCCGTCCGACTGCAGACCTGAGACCCTCACCACATGCTGCTGCCATTGGTAGTTTGATCTAATTGTCAACTTGACTGGATTTAGAATCACTATGGGAACACAGGGCTGGGTGTTTCCAGAAAGGTGTAAGTCAAGAGGAACACCCTGCTCTAGGTATGAGCGGCACTAGCCTATGGCCTGGGTTCCCAGATTAAATAAAAAGGAGAAAGACCTTTTTGGGGTGTCAGAGGAAGAAGTGGGGTCTGAGAGCCAAGAGAAACTTTAGCCTATTGCACGGTTGAGCCAGCAGGCGGCGCTCTCTGCTTCCAGACCTGATTCATTGTGACCAGCCGCCTCAAGCTCCCGCCATTCATGCCTTTCCCACCGTGACAGACTCTCCGCACAAACCCTAAACCAAACCCTTCCTTCTTAAGCAGCTTTTGTGACCACAACAACAAGTAAAGGAACTAATACACACTCATGCATATGTGCACATATGCACTGTGTTTTCATATATGTAATAAGGCTTATTCAGTAACAGTAATCAGATAGAACACCAAATAACATGTTATAAAAGTTAAGAGACTGGCCAGCAAGGTGGTTCAGCAGGTCAAAGTGTGTTCTGGGTAAAGCTTGCCAGCCTGAGTTTGGTTCCTGGAACCCAAAATGAAAGGAGAAAAAAACCGTTTGTCTTTATTGTTGTTTTTTCAAGACAGGATTTCTCTGTGTAGCCTGGGCTATCCTGGACTCTGTAGACCAGGCTGGCCTTGAACTCACAGAGATCCACCTGCCTCTGCCTCCTGAGTGCTGGGATTAAAGGCCTGCACCAACTACAGACAGCTGTGAACTGCCATGTGGGTGCTGGGATTTGAACCCTAGTCCTTTGGAAGAACAGCCAGTGCTCTTAACTGCTGAGCCGTCTCTCCAGCCCCACTTTCTTTTCTAAGCTACAATTCTCACCTTTTCACTTACAGGAAGCCTTTTAAAGCTTGACCTTTGGTGTTTTCAAGTCTCCTCCTCTCCTCTTGTGCTTTGGGGCCATTCTTGGTAAAAAAAAAAAAAAAAACAAAAAAAAAAACAAGGGTCACTAGAGCACAAGCACTCATCCAAGTGACAATCCAACCCAGTAAGGGGCTCAGCAACTACAAGAGCAGGTGGCAAGTATGCCATGAGACACCAGCAAACAGATGATTCACATCTGGGCAGGAGGAAAGCGGGGCAAGGTGAGTTCTCACCAGGAGGCTCAAACCACTGCAAAATTCAAAACTTGTTATTCTGGTTGTGGTAACCTGCAGCCCCAGAACCCAGGAAGGTGAGGTAGGAGGGCCACTGAATTCAAGTCCCACCTGGGCTACATAGTGTGGCCTTGTCTGCCTCCATAAGCATTGGGTTCAATTCCCAACACCAAATGAGCCCGTGTGCTTGCCTATAATCCCAGCTCTGGGGAGGTGGAAGCAGACTGATTAGAAGTTCAAGGTCATCCTCCCACACATAGTGAATTTTAGCCTAGCCATGAGACCCTCTCCCCACCCCAAACAACACAACAACCTCCCCTCGCCCTGCCCTGAATTATTGTTTCTGGAATTTTCTTCTCAATATTTGCAGGCTTGACGTAGATTCCAACAGAACCTACAGAAGGTGCAACCTAAAATGAGAGGCCTGCTGTGCTCCTCTTGGAATTATAGCCTCCCCTTGGATGCCTATGATGCTACGTTCTTCTGAGAGGGCAGGGAGTATCTGAGAGCCCGAGGGTTTTTCTGAGAAGATTCGACGCCGTTATATGTTCTGCTGCCAGGCGGCGCTGCTCTGAAGATCCAGGCAGCCACCTGCTGGAGTCGGATCTTCCACCAGGGGGCGAAGGTCTCCCGAGAGGCCCTTCCCGGCCCAGCTGGCCTCGGAGCCAAGTCTGCAAGAGGTGGCCGGTCCCAAGTCTCTCCTCAGCGACCGATGATGTCAAACGCTACACTTCTGTGATTGGTTTAGCCGAAATGAGACTGGCAGCTATTGGAGATGCTCCGTAGAAACGCGTTGTGGGTCTGGAAGGGAGCTAGGTACCCGGGACTCGAGTGGTAGCTCCCAATTACTGGGTGTGAAGGTATGGACCATGAGCAGAAGCCAGGAGCCCGGCTGCTGAGGCTGCTGCGGCTTCTGTGGCTGCTGCCCCACTCCTGGGCGGCGCCCGAAGGTAAGACACTGGCTCCCCTTTGCGTCCGTCCCGAGGGGGAGCGCAACAGTGGAGGCTTGATGAATGCCAGGCGGGGCTCTGCGGCAGTGGAAACAGGAACAGACTTGCGGGAGAGGGCTGCTATTCACCGATGGCAGGCAACCCAGGTCTTTCACACTCCGTCTGTGTGCTAACCACTTTTCAAGGGAAGAAAATGAGACAGCTGGCTTGAGAGATCTGTGCAGATTCACAAAGTAGAGAAATGACAGAGCTGGTTTTTTTTTTTTGTTTGTTTGTTTTGTTTTTAACAAAGTAAGGGTTATTGCCTAGCCAAGTGTGGCGGTGCAGGACTGTAATCGCACCAGTCAGAAAGTGAAGGGAGCATGATCAAGAGTCCAAGGCCAGACTCAGCTACACAGCAAGAGGACGTCTCAGAAGTCCACACAGTAATTTACATTCTTCCAGTCAGCCGTCAACTCACCTGCTTGACTCACATCTCTTGGTTTCTTCTCAGGGAAGGTTGGGGCGGGATATAAGAGCAACCTGGAAGGTCTCTTTCACAATGTGTTATTCTGGGTGTGCATTGAAAAGTCTTCTTCTGTCTGGGGGATTCCTGTCAGGAGTTTCAAAGAGGATTGCTATTTCCTGCAGCCCTCTAGAGGTTCAGGTCCCCCAATTCTGTCAGTGTAAGGTCTGGAGTATTTACTTCAGGGAAGAGGTTGTCAGAGGCCGGGTACCACTGAAGTGGTTGAGGAAATACAGAGACTGGCTTACCTTACACTTGTGTCTGGGGTAGCCTGGGGCCACATCATTATAGCTAGAGAGGCCACAACCTTTCCCTACACCCCTGTGGCAGGAGTCACAGCTGTGGCTTCTGAATTAGATGAAGGTGTCCACTGTGCTGGGCTCCTAGGCTTGGTGAGGAGCTCAGGCTGGCTCTGCGTCTAGTGCCTTTGAGCACACACATGACCAGCAGAAGGACTGACCATTGCTTCCTTCTGCACACTTCTGCTTTCTTTTTTGTTTGTTTGATTGTTTGAGATGGAGACTCATGTGCCCCAGGCTTTCTGTATGTACTGTATGTAGCTGAGGATGGTTTTGGGCTTCTAATCCCCTACCTTTACCTCCTCCCAAGTGTATCACCATGTCTGACTCTGCTACTTATTTATTTATTATTTAAGTTTTTTTTTGTTTATTTTACATTCCAATCACCATCCTCCTCCCTCCTCTCCTCCCAGTCTCACCCTCCCACCCACTTCCCCATACCTCTCCCAGTACCACCAACCCACTCTGGCACATTAATCACATCAGGACTAGGTGCCTCCTCTTCCACTGAGGCAAGACAAGGCAGCTCTGCTAGGAAAATGAGCTCCAGGGGAAGGCAACATCATCTAAGTCCAAGGTAGACCTCATTCCAGTTGTTAGGGGTTCCACTTGAGGACCAAGCTTCATATGTATAATGGGGTTAGGACCACTCCTTGCAAGTTCTTTGGTTGCTGGTTCATTCTCTATGAGCCCCCTTGTGTCCCTGACTCTGCTCGATACAGGTGTAGACAGTTGCTTTTTTTTTATGTGTAAGGAAGTTTGGAGAGATTCCTTCATTTCTTCTCCCTCTCCCCATTGGAAGGAGGAACTTAAGCAGCAGGTGTAGGTGGAGCTAGGCCATATCTCTACTGCAAATAGAGACTTCACCACTGTTTTCTACCTTAAAGAGAAAGTGTGTGTGTGTGTGTGTGTGTGTGTGTGTCCAATTCCTGAACCCCTGAACTCACTGTCTCTCTACAGCTCCTATCCCGGTATGGTGGGATGGCCTGCAAAACCATACATTCCGGCACACCATATTCTGCCAGGATGGGAATCCCAGCATAGGGCTCTCGGAGACCTACGATGAGGACCAGCTCTTCTCCTTCGACTTCTCCCAGAACACCAGAGTGCCCCGACTGCCTGACTTTGCCAAGTGGGCTCAGGAACAGGGAGACATCTCTGCCATTTTATTTGACAAAGACTTCTGCAAGATATTGATCCAGGAAGTGGGCCCACAGCTTGAAGGGCAAATCCCAGTGTCCAGAGGTCAGGGAGGAGTGGAGTTTGGGGGGTTCCAGTCTTACTTCCCCAAACTTCTCCTTTACATCATCTCTAATATTTCACACCTCCTTGTTCTGCTTTTCTTTTCTTTCTTTCTTTTTTTTTTTTGTTTTTTCGAGACAGGGTTTCTCTGTGTATCCCTGGCTGTCATGGACTCACTTTGTAGACCAGGCTGGTCTTGAACTCACAGAGATCGGCCTGCCTCTGCCTCCTGAGTGTTGGGATTAAAGGTGCGAGCCACAAGCCGGGCGTGGTGGCGCACGCCTTTAATCCCAGCACTCGGGAGGCAGAGGCAGGCGGATCTCTGTGAGTTCAAGGCCAGCCTGGTCTACAAAGCAAGTCCAGGACAGCCAGGGCTGTTACACAGAGAAACCCTGTCTCGAAAAACCAAAAAAAAAAAAAAAAAAAAAGGTGCGAGCCACAACGCCCGGCTGCTTTTCTTTTCTACTTCAACACTTCTCCCTTCAGCTTCAGTCTGTACCCTGTGTTGTGGGAAGGAGGCAGTAGAAGGCTTTGAAAATCTATTGAACCTGATGAAGGTACAGGGGCCAGTTGACCCCACTGTACATCAGGATTCTTATTACTGTATCTGCAAGATGGAGGGGAGAAGGGAGGTACCTGGGACGGGCTTGTGTTTTATCAAGAAGCCACTGTCAGATGTCATCCTGGCTACAGACAGGATGTCAGGGCAGAGGGGTCTGCACAGTGTCCTAGCTGCAGTTCCTGCCGGGAAGACCCTTCTTGGAGCCCTGCATGTCCTCATCTCTGTGTTGGCTCCATCTCTGACCTCCCCTCCATGTGTCTCAACTCTGTCCAAACAGTGGCACTGTCTAAATTTGTCCCTTCTTTTCCTGGCACCTGCTCCCCCACCAAGGTCTGCCTGTGGCTGAGGTGTTCACACTGAAGCCACTGGAGTTTGGCAAGCCCAACACGCTGGTCTGCTTCATCAGCAACCTCTTTCCACCGACCCTGACCGTGGCCTGGCAGCATCATTCCGTCCCTGTGGAGGGAGGCAGCCCCACAATCATCTCAGCCATGGATGGACTCACCTTCCAGGCTTTCTCTTATTTAAACTTCACACCGGAGCCCTTTGACCTTTACTCCTGCATCGTGACACATGAGATTGACCGTTACACAGCCATTGCCTACTGGGGTGAGGCCTTTTCCCCTGAATGTCTGGTCCTTTGAGGGGCGAAAAGGCCAGGCCCGTGGAAGGGGCCCTCTTGTTTTCCTTGGACTTACTCTAGCCAACTTCAAGCTTCCATGCATCAATTGTCCCTCGGCATCTCGGATACCCCAGTCCCTGTGGGTGGAGTGCTCCCCGGCTGGGCCTCCAGGCTGACCTCACCCTTTCTGCTCTAGTACCCCAGAATGCCCTGCCTTCAGATCTCCTAGAGAATGTGCTGTGTGGCTTGGCCTTCGGCCTAGGTGTGCTGGGGATCATCATGGGGATTGTCTTCTTCATCTGCTCCCAGAGACCTTGCTCAGATGGTAGGTCACTCGGGAAGGTGAGGGGCCCAGGTACAAGAGTGCCAGTGTGGGTGTGCCAGGATTCTCCTCTGGTTTGGGTGGGGGACATACAGTGATAGGCAGGCCCTTGGGTATGGGGGCCTATATGCAGAATGGTGGGGTTACACCCTGCTATGTGGGGACCCTGTTGTTACACACAGTTGTCAGGAGCCACAGAAACAGCTTTGAGTAGGGGATAGGGTGATCTGAGGACCTGTGAGAAATGCGCTTGGAGATGACTTGAGGGGAGGGGGGGTTTAGACTCAGCTGGGCATGCTGTGAGCTGAGGGGACGCCTTAGGGAGGGAGAGGGTCCTTCTGGTGACTTTCCTTCACCCTGATCTCTCCTCAGAGTGATTCTTCATGACCTGGGCTTGGAACAGCGCAGACCATGCCAGCAGGGATGTCCAGGCACCTCCTGCCTTCCCAGGGTCTCTCATTGGAGCAGAAGTTCCTGGGATTTCTCAGGATGTGTGCCAGTGTGCAGCCATCTCAGCCAAGGGCACTGCTGTCCCCGGACTTGCAGCTGGGATCAGGAGCCGGGGCATCATGACCACCACCTCATACCATCCCTCTTTTAGGAAATAAATGTTATTTTGTAACATCAGCCTGACCTCTCCTTTCCCATGCTAGGCAAGCATCCCTGGAATTTGCTTCTGGATCCCTGGCCTGAGTGGCTTGTCATTTCAGATTCAGCATACCTTAACCTGGACACAGCTCATTAGGGAAGGAAGTGGGAAAGCCCCTCTCCTCAGCCAAGCTCCTGTTCCCTGATCTCAGCATGGCTGGTGGTGGCTCTCATCCATCCCATCAGCTTTTGCAAAGCACATTAGAGAGGAAGGATGATTTTCTAATAATCTACTCAAAATAGTCGAGGAAATTATATGTTTTTTTGTAAACCCCCCCCCCATTCTATATTGCCAGTGTAGCTGTTTATGACTTCTGCCTTGAGGACTATCTAGCTCTCTCCACCCCTCACCCCTGAGGTACCTGGGAGAACAGGAGCTAAGGGATGGAAGGGCTCCACCTCTAGCTGCTCTTCTGATTGGTCAGATCAGTTCTGTGCAGACATCCTCTTTGAGCTCCTGAAGTGAAATGAGAACAGCCTGTGAGGGTGGAGAAGCAGAGCAGTGTTCTTCCATCGATCTGTTCAGTGGCCTCATGGGCTCTCCTAGGGCGACTGTAGCTCCACCCCCGGGGCACATGGTGAGGGCCATTGGCACGTGACCGCTGCTAGCAAACTGCTTCACACACATTTTATTCTTTGCTTTCTGTGGCATATGGGAGTTGCTGTGAAGCTGCTAAGGCTGACTCTTGAAATTAGTTTGGTATTGGCGACACCATGTCCACTTTTCATATTGTATCAGAGTCTAAGGACCATCATCCAGTTCTTCCCAGGTGTCGGGTCTTCCCCTGGACCTCGTCATTTCTGAGAGCAGAGTGTGTAGCGGGAATGCAGGAGAGTGTCAGCGCTTCGCTGTGTGCTCCTGGAGGGGTGACTTCCTGTCTCTCCTTCGTCAATTTTCAGTAAAAGATGTTAACAGTGACGTCTCCCTTGTGCAGTTGTTGTAAACCTAATGATCATTTACTTATTCATTTTTGGGATGCTGTGTCTTCTTTCTCCGCTTTCCATATATGTATACATGTTTTTGCATGTGTGAGTGGGCGCCCAGCCACGTGGGAGGTAGGTATCAGGAATCCTCAGTCCTTCCTCACTGAGACAGAGTCTCTCATTCAAACCCTGAGCTCACTGACGTTGCTAGTCCTGTTAGCCAGCCTGCCCAGCGCATTGCTCCCTCTCTGTCTTCTGAGGCTGGAACTGCTAGTGGCCGCCATGTCTTCCTGGCCTTTCCATGGGTTCTGGGTTCCAAACTCTGGTGCAGTTAAAGCAAGAGCTTTAACTGTCAAGCGACCTCCCAGCCCCTCATGCATTCTGGGTAAGTGCTCTAACTACTTATCAGCAACCCCAAGCTTCTGTGAATCTTAAGCTAACCTCTGTAGGATGCCGAGAACAGTTTCACATGGACAGCAGCATTGTCACCATTTGTCTGCAGTGCCACAGAATTTAGTGACATCAATAACTTTCTTCTGCCTTTAATTTTTTTTTAATTTTTAAAAATGTGTGTGTGTGTGTGTGTGTGTGTGTGTGTGTGTGTGTGGGTGCTTTGCCTTGCCTGTATGTATGTGTACCACATGCATGCCTGATGCCTTCAGAAGCAGGGAGAAGGCATAAGAGCCCCTGGAATCACACATGGTTGTAAGCAGCCATGTGCCCATGTGCATGCTGGGAATCAAACCCAGGTCCTCTGGAAGAACAGACAGTGCTCTCAGTTGCTGAGCCATCTCTCCCGCCCCTGTTACACCTTTGACTCCATCTTCAGTGTTTGATTTCCTTTTTCTTTTTATTTGTTTTGTTTTATTTTTTGAGACAGGGTTTCTCTGTGTAGCCCTGACTGTCCCAGAACTCACTCTGTAGACCAGGCTGACCTCGAACTCACAGAGATCCATCTGCCTCTGCCTCTTGAGTGCTGGGATTAAAGGTGTGCACCACCATGTCTGGCTTTGATTTTATTTATTTTTGTCTGTTTAAATTATTTTATTTTATTTACATTGATGTTCTGACTCCATGTATGTCTGTGTGAGGGTGTCTTTTTCCCTGGACCTGGAATTACAGACAGCTGTGAACTGCCATGTAGGTGTTGGAATTTGAACCCAGGGCCATTGGAAGAGCAGTGCTCTTAACTGCCGAGTCATCTCTCCAGCCCAGTATTTGATTTTCTCCCTTGGAGATGTTTTTGTTTTTATTCCCATTTTTCCTTTGTGGATCTGGACCATATCATTTTCTAAATTTTCCTAGTTTCTGTTCTACTTCAAATGTATTCAGTAATTTCCTGCCAACCAAAACTTAAAACTGATTTCATTTTATTTTGTTTTGTTTGTGACAAGGTCTCACCGTATGGCTCTGACCAACTTGGAACTTAACATGTAGGCCAGGCTGATGTTGGACTCACAAGAAATCTACTGCCTTTTCCTTTAATCCCAGGCTCAATTCCAAGTGCTGGGATTAAAGACCTGATACTTTACCCGATTTTCACCTGCTTTACTTAGCTCTAGTGAACTCCTCTCTCTGGGGCTTGGATTAGATGCTCACTCATCAAGTGGTATATGTGCCCTAAGGTCTCCGGCTGGCCTCAACCTGGCTGTGTAGCAGAAAGGGCCACCACCCCCACCACTCCTCTGCCTCCAACCCCAGCTGCTGGGATTACAGTTAGGCACCACCCTGCTTGCCTCTCTCAGCCATTCTTGCATCCAAATATGAGCCAGGCTGACCCTGCTTAGCTTCAGGAGTGAATGAGGTTGAGTGGGTTAGGGAGGAGGGAGGAGGACTCCAACAGAGCCTTCTGAGATACCTTAAATTTTTGTTTGTTTGTTTTTGTTTCTCAAGACAGGTTTTCTTTGTGCATCCTTGGCTGTCCTGGACTCACTTTGTAGACCAGGCTGGCCTTGAACTCACAGAGATCTGCCTCCCGAGTGCTGGGATTAAAGGTGTGCGCCACCACGCCTGGCGGATAATTTAATTTAATCTAGATGCTGTCTTTAGCCTGCTGTTCTCTTTTCCTTTTCTTTGAGTTAAAGTCTCATGTAGCCCAGGCTGGCCTTGAACTTCTGGTGTAACTGAGGATAACTTTGAACTCCTATCCCCCTGCCCCTACTCCCAAGTGCAGGGATTGCCTGGATGTGGCACCTTCTAGAGCAGAAAAGCTGCCCAGGAGAAACCATAACCTTGGGCAAACCTCCTTCCTCATTCTTCCTAGACGGAGTCACGCCTGTCTTCCCTGTAGCATGTTCCTATCTCAGCCAACTGCAGGTCCACACTCAGCTATGTGTGGATCTTCCAGTCCCTATTCTAACTTTTGTTACAGGTTCAAGAATAGCTGCACACTGACCACTCAGACACCATGCTCAGATTGATGGAAGTTTATCAAACGCTTAACCAAGACTGACTAGTCAGGCACCCCAGTCCCAGATTTGGCAACCAGGACTGAGTCCCTGAGCTGTTCTCAGAGTGAGTTTTTTTTTTTTTTTTTTTTTT
>CAJQZJ010000247.1:2230320-2243853 GCA_907164525.1 Lophiomys imhausi | reverse complement strand
GGTTTTTCAAGACAGGGTTTCTCTGTTTAACAGCTCTGGCTGTCCTGGACTTGCTTTGTAGACCAGGCTGGCCTCGAACTCGCAAAGATCCGCCTGCCTCTGCCTCCCAAGTGCTGGGATTAAAGGCGTGCGCCACCACCGCCCGGCTCTCAGAGTGAGTTTTTAAGGGAAAAAATTATAACCAAGCAGGAAAAAAAAAAAAGAAAAGAAAAGAAGACAATCAGCTCTATTCCAGGTACATCGTGTTTACCCAAGCAAGAAGCACCAATTCTGTACCAGGTACATGAAGCCTAGGCAGCTAAACAAAGCATTTTAAGCTGATTGGCTGGGATATGGGGCAGGATGGTACATAAGCAGAACAGTTAACAAAAGCTAATTTTTTATGTCAGGCAAGCAGAGCCTGAGAACTTGAACTTAGTTTCACCTTATGCTTACAATGGAGACTAAAGACAAAAATGGCTACAGGTATGCTAAAAGCTGCAGCAGGCCTCAGCAGAGAAGCCGCAGTTATGCTGAAGGCCGAAGAAGGCCTCTGCAGAGGAGCTAAACTTAAGTAAGTTTCCACACTTTCTTAGAATTTTCAAAAACAGACTTCTCAGGGTACACCTTCTTGTTTCCCGATAATAATTTTTCATCAGCAAGTTTACAATTTTCAGTTCAGAGGTCAGAGAGCACCTATTAGAGCAAGACAGCTAGCTACCTTTGTCCCCACTAACACCCAGAGTTGCTGGTGGTGAGGTGGGTGCTGGTACGATCTTTTGGCATTGGTTTTTCTTGTATTGATTTCGAGGCTGAATACCTTTCCATGGGTTCCTTTCTCTTTCAGTTATTGATTCAGACATTTCTGTCAAGTTGTGTCATTTTGAGGCAGAATCTCATGTGGCTGAGATGACTTTGGATTCCTTAGCTCCTACCACCCAAGCCCTGGGGACTTCAGGATTCCACCATGCTACACCATTTTGTCAGTTTTAAAACTGTATTTTCAGCTTTTTCATGTGATTTCTGGGGACATGTTATTTTATGCAATAACTCTGAACAGAATAGATGCTTAAAATGCCTTCTGCTAGGCATCATGGTTCACTATTGTAATCCTGGGCACCCAGGAGACTGAGGCAGGAGGCTCTCCAAAATTCAAGCCCATTATGGTCTGTCTTCTAGTTGGCTTCACACTAGTAAAATCTACATAAAATTGATTCCCTGAATACAATTATTTAGTTTTAGCTGTCAGAGACCTGTGGGCAAATGATTGACTGGTCTAGCATTCTTTTTGTCACAAAATGGGGCCTTGAATTAAAATAATCTGTCCAGAAGAGGAAGCTGAGAGCTTATGTGGAATGAATTAAGGAAATGCCTAGAAGAGATTCATACAGCTAAGGCCACACTCCCGGGGAGGACACAAGGCACACACATCTGTGGCTTCCCTTAATGTGCAGCTCCAGTTACAGTATCAATATTGGCACATGCTTCTGTTTCCAATAGCCCATCCCCTTGTAGACCTCCAACAGCATCTTCCAGCACTCCAGGCTTGGGAGCGAAGGTATGCCAGGACTAGATAGTAGTGCCTTCCTATTCCATGTGAATCCAACCTGCTACCCAAGGTCTGCCTCTCAATGGAGGACACCCTGACCACCATGCCTGTGGTGATCTCTCTTCCTTCCCTTCAAGCCCTCTGGTAGTCAAATGCTCAGTAGCTTTGACATCAAACTTTCTTCCATTCCCTACCTGGCCTCCAATGGGATGATGGTGGGGGCAGAGACCATTTTTACCAGCTGTGGAGAATGATTCCCTATCACGCTTTGCACATAAAACCCCAGTGTTAGCCCACTGAAGGCATGTGGGAACCAGGCCAGGTAGAGAGGCGGGAGGAAAGAGGAAGGCTCAGTGTGTGGGTCTTCACATAGTGGCTTTAAAAGAATGACACGTGGGACCCTGACTGGGGATCCTATTGCTGCATAATGGTGACATGATGGTGGGCAAGGGCGGCTGAGGTGTCAGAACGAACTCGGAGGACAAACTGCATCTCTAACAGAAGCGGGTGATGGGGTGAGGGGCTAAAGAACCGCTTTGCTGAGCACAGGTCTATTGGTTTTCCGTTCTGACTCTAAATACCTCCCTCCTTGTTCACATGAATATGGAAGTGAAATCTCCTACTCTTCCTGTGATTGTCTCATGAGGTTTCACATCTCCTTTGGCAGCTGGAGCAGAGACCAGCGCGAACGCCACTCAGTCTCACTGCCAGGCCACGCCCATGGCCACGCCCATGAGGATGGAGGCGCCCCACGCCTTCTGTCCCGGCTGCAGGTGGTAGACTCAGAGAAGGGGGGCAAGGCCCGATTCCTGCAAGGGAAGGAAGGCTTGCCGCAGAGAGCGGTTGGTGGCTGAGAGTCACATTGTTCTGAAGCTGTCTTAACGGCAAGTAGAGCAGGCTGCGGCTCCTGGAGCAGAAGGAACTCCGAGCGGGAGAGGAGGCTTTTGGAGGGTTGGGGTAGACTATGGCTGCTTTCTCCCTCCCATTCTCTCAGATGTGTCACTAACTTTGGTTCTTCCGTGCCCGGATGAAGTCAGTGAGTGTGGTGTGTGTTTGTGTGTGTGTGTGTGTGTGTGTGTGTGTGTGTGTGTGTGTGTGTGTACAGTATACTTGCATGAGAGTATGTGTGTCTACGTGTGTCTGTGTGTGTGTAAACGTGTGTGTATCTATGTGTATGTGTGTGTCTGTATTTGTTTATGTGGTCAGTTTAAGACTTTATATGCGTGAGAAGAAACTATCAGCTGTGTAGTTCACAGTTGGATGGAAGAGGCAATTGTCTTTTACAATCTGTCCTATCTTGTGGCCCTGAGTTGAATTCTTAGCACTGGAAACAAACAAACAAACAAACAAACAAAACCCCAAAACATCTGGGCGAAGGCTCAGCTGGTAAAGGACTTGCTCAACAAGTTTTAGTGTCTGAGTTCGATCCCCAGGACCCACATTAAAAAAAAGCCAGATGTGGTTGTGCATGGCTGGCAAGCTCCAGGACAGTGAGAGACCCCCGTCTCAAACAACAACAACGAACAAGGTGGGAGGTCTTCCTGTGGTCTCCGCATGCTGCACACATGTGCGTGCATGCCTGTCTACACACAAGCACCCACATACAGGATCATGTGTGCACGTGTGCAAACACACACAGGTGTGCTGAATAGACACTGTCTTTTCCAGGAGAATAGTAGGGTGCCACATTTCTTTTCTATACCTACATAATCCAGATCGGCAGAACGGAGCGCTGGGGGACACAGTCAGGGAAGCTGAGGGTCTTGTGGGGAAGACACTTGAGCTTTGGGCCCGAAGTCGGCTTTTCACCAAGAGCTTCAATGGAGCTGCTGCCCCAGAGGTGATTGAACTCAGTGAGTGGGTAGGCTTCCCAGGCTCCAAAGCCGCGATTGCAGCCTAGGAGGAAAGGAAGCTCGATTTGCAGCCCTGGAGGGAACGGGTTTTCCCGGCCGGCCCCTGTTCTCTAAGGTTGAATCGCTTTCTGTCTTTCACAGTCTTGTTTTGACACACGGCAACTATTTACACTCTCGGTGCCTCCTTCCTTTCTCAAGGTCCTGCCTCTGCCACCTGTGTCCCGAGTGACAGGGCAGACCAGGGTTGTATGCATTATCTCCTAGGCGACTCCCTTTCAGAAACAAGGAGGGTTATCTAGAAGTGGTATTTTGGAAGGGCGTGAGAGGAGGAAGTTAATCCAGTGGCAGGCCAGGCTTGTGTAACCTAGGAATGCTTCAGTGACTATCCCCAGAGACCTCAGGAAACCACCTACAGGCCTGTTCTCGGAGCCTAGGGCACGGGGAGGTTTACCTAGTAACTGATGATGCTAGACTGACACACTCAGTGATTGGTCTGACCCGCCTACCAGCTAATCTGACCCGCCTACCAGCTAATCTGACCACTTTCCCTTTGGGACCCAGGATTTGGTTGAGTTAGTGGATGTAAATTTAGGATCTAAGGAAGGACTGAGTGACCTGGGGCCACTTCTGCAGCAAGAAGCAAGGGAACAGGCACTATACTCACTTCAGTGTGTGGAGATCGTTTGTCCAGGCTTGGGCAGGAGAGGCCCCAAGGGCCCTGCAAGAGCTAGCCCTGGGGCCTGACCTTCCTGCACCTTTAGAATTGGAATATGGTTGCAATTCTGCCGCTGCTGCTGGGCCTCAGCCTGGGCTGTATTGGAGCAGGTAAGGTCCCCTCACCATTCCGTCTCCCTGCTCCTGTTTGGAGTAAAACATGTTCATTTTTGTTAGCAGGTTTGAGTGTCCCAGACTAGCCAGGCTCCCTACTATGCCACTCCTCCAGCACTGTAGACTGTATTTTTTTTTTTTTTTTTAGCAGTTTTAATAATGAGATGGTTTCATAGAGTGTGTGATGGAAGTCCCTGCTGGAACGTAGGTTAGGACTGGATATTAATGGGTCCTGGTTCTCAGCATGGCGCCTGGCATGTTGTAAGTGGTCCGTGGACTTGTATGGAGTCAAAGTCAAGAATATTTCCAGCACAGAGCAAGGCTGACTGTTTTTCTTGACTCTATTTCCCTTTTTTCTCTTTTCCTTTCTTCTCCCCCCCTTCCCTCTTGTCTGTCTCTTTCTTTCATTGGAGACAGTCACACTGGATAGCCAGACTAGCCTTGAACTCACAGCAACTGTCCCGCCTCAGTGCTGGGATTACAAGTGTGCCCACCGCCCTTGCCTTACCTTTATCTCCTGTCAATGTGCTGCTCTGAAGGTCTGTTTTGGGATAGACAGCTGTGGTCCGCACACAGGAGGCTTGGGCTGCCCCCATCGCCACAAATTGTTTTCAGCTTTACGCACACAAATCTCCAGCTCATTCTCAAACCGATGCTCTGACAGATGTGGAAGTTAATCATGTCACATTGGTAGAAAAGTGGGATTAACTTTAAAGTGTCTTTTCTGGTTTTTGTTTGCTTTGCTGTTGTGTAAGAAAGCCTGGTAAACTGAGTTGTTTAAATGTATTGCTTTAAAACTTAAGACCACTGCAGATGAAAAACAATGGCCAGCTTTAGTTTTGGGGCCTGGAGAGGTGGCTTGGCGATTAAGAGAACTGGCTGCTCTTGCAGAGGACCCGGGTTCAATTCCCAGCACCCACATCAAGCACAAGTAGTAAGTTCCAGGATTGCCCACAACTTCTGAAGCTTAGCTAAATTAGAGCCCCTTAGCTTGAAAAATAGAGAGGGCATACAGTGTATGCAATAGATCATTATTGTTCATTTATTGCAAGAGTTTAACTACCTCTGTGTGTTCGTGTATGCCTGTGTGTGTGTGTCTCTGTGTGTGTCTATGTGTGTATGTGTCTGTCTGTGTGTGTCTCTGTGTGTGTGCACACATGTGCTTACCTGCATGTACACCTCATTGTGTAGTGCATGAGTCCAGAAGGGCATCAGACTCCCTGGAACTGGGGTCACGGTGAGCCACTGGCAGTGGGTGCTCCAGTGGGAACCCTGGTCTTCAAGAGCAGGGCATGCTCTTAAACACCTAGCCACATCAATCCCCACGAGGAATATTTAAAGAACAAAGGGGCTCATAGCATGAAGTCCAGACACAGTCCAGGTGCAGTAGCTTCTGCTTCCTTGGAGGTGGCGTGTGCCACTCCCCATATTGAGAGTCTCAGAACCCCACAACCTGAGCTTTTCGGGCTTCATCAAACAGACAGGTTTATTTTTAGCCCAGCCTCCAGTCCCCTCCCTGCTGCTCCAGAAGGATGGAGATAGAAGTCTCAGGCTTTAATAATGTCTGGGTCTTTCCACTCACAGGCCCCACCTCAGGGTTCCACCAGGATTGACCTCATTAGAACAAAAGACCCTTCGGTCATTCCGTTCCAAGGCTTTCAGAGCTCTGTGTCAGGAACCAAGCTAAAGACCAGATACCAGGGCAGAAAATGCATCTACTTCCCTGCTCCCACCACTCAAGCAGTCCCAAGAGTTTTTGGAACTTTGTGCCAGGATCCATGGGCAGAGGCCGTATTTGCAACTGTGCCGTGCAGACACTGATCTGTCTTCCCCTCTGTGGCTCCTCCAGGTGGCTTCGTTGCTCACGTGGAAAGCACTTGCCTGCTGGATGACAACAGGACTCCAAAGGACTTCACATACTGTATTTCCTTCAATAAAGATCTGCTGGCCTGCTGGGATCCAGAGAAGAAACAAATAGACCCCTGTGAATTTGGGATGCTGTATAAACTGGCTGAAGGCATTTCAAATTACCTCAACAAAAATGAGAACCTGCTCCAGCGTTTGGGCAATGGACTTCAGGACTGTGCCATGCACACCCAGCCCTTCTGGGATGCCCTGACCAACAGAACGCGTGAGCAGAGGGGGTGCAGAGGGCAGTGGGGGAGCACGGCCAGGAGAGCAGAGGACAGGGAGGTTCTTGAGCATCACAGGATGGGGTTGGTACCTGGGCAGGAAGAAACAGTGTGTGGACTGGAATGTAGGAAGAGGGGGGCTGGACATCGAAGGAGCAGTGTGGTTCATAGAGAGGGAACAGAAGATGGAGGATGGAAGGTCTAAAGAGAAGGAACTGAACGAGGGGCAGAAGCAGGAGCCACAGCGTAATGGGGTACAGATCCAAGTCAGAAAGCCCCCAATGACTTTCCCCAAAATGTTCCTGTCTATTATTATTATTATTATTTTGGGTTTTCAAGACAGTTTTTCTCTGTGTATATCTGACTGTCCTGGACTCACTTTGTAGACCGGACTGGCCTGGAACTTACAGAGATTTGCCTGCCTCTGCCTCCTGAGTGGTGAGATTAAAGGCATGTGGCACCACACCCAGCTTATTATTTATTTATTTGGTTTTTGTTTTTGTTTTTCGAGACAGGGTTTCTCTGTGTATCAGTCCAGGCTGTCCTGGACTCACTTTGTAGACCAGGCTGTCCTCGAACTCACAGAGATCCAACTACCTCTGCCTCTGGAGTGCTGGGATTAAAGGCATGCGCCACCATGCCTGGCTCAGCTTATTTTTTTTATTTTAATTAAATATATATATATATTTTTTTTTTCAGTACTGGGAATTGAACTTAGGGCTTGCAAATCCCCAATAAGCACTCTACCACTAAGTTCCGTTCTCCCCCCTTTCCACTATTTGTTCTGAGGCAGGGTCTCCCTAAGTTGCCCATGCTGTTCTTGAACTTGTGACTCTCCTGTTACAGTGTCCCAGTTAGCTGGGATTGCAGCCTGGTACCCCAGCCAGGCTCGTTCCTGATTCTTTAGCTCAGATTTTGTTGTTTCATATTTGGAATGGGTGCAGGTGTGGGGACACCTGGCGGTACTCCAGGGATCTCTCTTCCTCCCTGAATCCTTTGCATTGAGAACAAACAGCTGATGGGAATGACTTAAAGTTTGTAAAGTCGTATAAAGTATAATCTTTGAAGATCTCCATAGGTCAGAGTGTCCTAAGATACAGTTTCTGAGTCACCTTTTCAACGTCACCGGGCAGAGGTTTTTACTGAAGATGCAAGTCCCTGGGTACCACTCTACACAGAGAGAGAATCCCTTGAGTAAAACCTAAGGAGTCTTCTATATTTTAACATAATTTCTTGGATTTTCACTTAAAATGTTGCTCAAAAAATACTGTGATAGAGGCAACCAGGGGAACTACTTGGGAGGATAAACTCATAGAAGATGGCAATCTTGATAATCACCTCGCTAGATGTGGTGCTACAGGCCCCTGATACTATCCTTTGGGAGGAGGCAGGAGAACAGGAGTTAGGACCATCCCCAACCTCAGTGGATGTGAGACCATAGTGAGTGTGGGTTACATGACACCCCATCACAGAAAACACACAGGCATGTGGCCATGAAAGATAAACACAGAGACTGTCCAGACAGCTCAAAGCCCAGACCTGGCACTTGCCAATTGTGACCAAACATGACTTTGGAGGAGAAAAGAAAGAGTTGATGAGAGAGGAAGAGGGAAGCCAGCGAGGTGGGAGTGCGCCCTGTTTCCTCTTTCAATCTGTGTCTGGAGAAATCTTTGAAAGGATGAAATGAGACTTCCTTTCCAATTGTAACTTTTTCTCCCATGCAGGACCACCATCTGTTCAAGTAGCCCAAACCACCCCTTTTAACACAAGGGAGCCTGTGATGCTGGCCTGCTATGTCTGGGGCTTCTATCCAGCGGATGTGACCATCACGTGGATGAAGAATGGGCAGCTTGTCAATCCCCACAACAGCAATGAGAAGACTGCTCAGCCCAATGGAGACTGGACATACCAGACTGTCTCCTACCTAGCCTTAACCCCCTCCTATGGGGACATCTACACCTGTGTGGTACAGCACAGTGGGACCCCAGAGCCCATCCGTGGAGACTGGAGTAAGTGTACGGGAACTGGGATGTTGGTGGTTAGGAAAGGGACTTCAAGAGACTTGGACAAATGGCTGGTGTGTGGTAGAGAAGGGGATGCTGGGATAGGAAGTGAATCTGGAGGAGCCTGGTAAGGATTCACAAATAAAGTTGTGGCGTGGATGCTGTTCGTCTGTTTGAGGGGGGGAGAGCAGCCTGATTGTCTCCCCCAAAAGTGTAGATTTGACAATACTTCTGGAACAAAACCCTGAGACTCACTGTGTTAGTTTTCCTAATATTCGTTCATCATGTCAGGCCAGGACTGGGAATTGAAAAAATAGTGAAGACTGAAGAAGAAAGGGGATTTCGTCTCTGGATAAGGCTGTGCTGAATTTGGGCAGCTTTTTTTTTTTAGCATAAGGGGACAGAACAGCCATGGCTGGTAGACACTTTGGTGGACATGCCAAGGGGCTAATTGATAGAGAACTCATTGGCACTGGTTGAACCCTAGGACTGCGGGTAGTTAAAGGTAATGAGAGGGATAGATACTGATTTGGAGATTATTGGAAAAGAAAAGAGAGGAAGGGCAGCCAGGAAAGGCCAGGGAGCGGGGTCATAGTCTGGCTGCTGAGGCCAGGCCTTCCCCTGTGGGGGGTATTATATCTGCTGCTTGTTTTAGTGGGTCCCTGGGAGGGGATGGTGTCCTGGTTAGGGTTACTATTGCTGTGGTAAACCACCATGACCAGGGCTGGAGAGATGGCGCAGTGGTTAAGAGCACCGACTGTTCTTCCAAAGGACCCAGGTTCAAATCCCAGCACCCACATGGCAGTTCACAGCTGTCTGTAATTGCCGGACATGGTGGTGCACACCTTTAATCCCAGCACTCGGGAGGCAGAGGCAGGCAGATCTCTGCGAGTGAGTCCAGGCCAGCCAGGGCTCTGTTACACAGAGAAACCCTGTCTCAAAAAACAAAAAACCACCATGACCAAAAGCAAGTTGGCCAGGAAAGGAAGGGTTCATTTGGCTTACATTAGCACATCATAGTCATCATTGAAGGAAGTCGGGAAGGGAACCTGGCAGCAGGAGCCATTGCTTACTGGCTTGCTCAGCCTGCTTTCTTATGGAATCTAGGACCACCAGCCCAAGGGTGGCCCCACTTACAATGGGCGGGGCCCTCCCGCATCAATCACTAAGAAAATGTCCTACACTCTAGGCTTGCCACAGCCCGATCTTATGGAAGCATTTTCTCAATTGAAGTTCCTTGCTCTCAAATGGCTCTAGCTTGCATCAAATCAACACAAAACTAGTCAGCATAGAAACAAGAGGAAAGTGGAACCCTGGAGCTTGCCAGGGCAGGTCTCCTTTGTAGGGCCCGCAAGGTGTTCCCTTTGGTGAGAGTGTTCTCTTGATGTTGGGATGAGAATCCAGGTCGGGTATAGTTCAGAGTAGGAACAGCTCTGGCAAGTGTGATGACGAAGGGCCGTGGGGTGGGATGGAGGCACACTCTGGAGGGAGATGTGGGCAATGTGGGTTGGGGGCCTCATCCGTGGGACCTTGGAGGCCTGGAAAGAAAGGCGCATTTTAATAGATGCTGCTCAGAGCAAGGGTGGAAGTCAGCAGCACTGCATGGGGAGTGAGGAACCTCTGGTGGTTGGGGAGGGTGCTCCAGGAGTGGAGGAGTCACAGAGAATGCCTTGAGAGTCCCCACCAGGCTGCGGGGGAATCAGAAGCTGGGCAGTAACTCTGGGGAGACATGTTCCCCATGGCTGCTCTTGAAGTGGATGGTGCGGTTGACCCTTCCAGGTGCAGGTGCCCCCTCCCCTCCCCGAGGCTAAGCTGTAGAAGTCAGTTCTAAGAACTTCCCATTACCTTGCAGCCGTCGGATTGTCCCCCATTCAGACGGTGAAGGTTTCTGTGTCTGTAGCCACCCTGGTCCTGGGCCTCATCATCTTCTGTCTTGGTTTGTTCAGTTGGCGGAAGTCTCGCTTCTCCAGTGAGTGATCCCCTGAGTCCTCCCCAGTCCTCCTCCTCCTCCTCCTCCTCCTCCTCCTCCTCCCAGTTGCCTTCACTTTCTCTGTGTGATTAATTCTCTTATTCACACTTCAGTTTGTAAAGACTGAAGAATGCTAGGTCCCTTCATCCACAGGGGTTGGTATAACCAAGTATCTTCCTGTTCTAGGCTACATTCCTCTCCCTGGATCCACTTACCCAGAAGGTAACTTTCCCGTTGGTCTGTGCTCACTGGTCCTCAGAGGGGTGGGGTGATCTAATGAAGCCATCTTTCAAGCTTCCATGGTTTGAGAAAGAGAAGAGGGTCTAAACTCCCTCTCCAACCTCCCGGAGTACCTGTGGGGGGCAGCCTGGAGATAGTTCCTTTGTCTGAGTCATCTGCAGCTGGGTGTTTGCATTATGGGTGTATGAGGGCTCTGGTACTGGGTGGTCACTGGGCGGGTGTGTTGGATCATCGCCTGTCTCATAGTCTGGCTCCTTTTGCTTCTGCAGGACGGCACTAGAGGGCAGAACCCTACACTGAGAAGGAGATTCAGGTTCTTGAGGATACCTCCATGACCCCCAACATCTTCAGGACACCCCACTCTCTTGTGTTATAATTTCCTCTACTCAGTTCCCCTTCCCCATGTAAATATTAGCAGCTGGGGGGTATTCATAATCAAATCATTGTCCCAGACTGTTTTCTGAGGTGCACTGATCCAAGGAGGGGGTTCAAGGCCCTCCAGAAGGCCTCACCTCATCACAGAGTGACATGTGTCTTAGGTGATCATGCCTAAGAAATAAACTGGTGGAATTAATTACTGGCTTCCCCCAGGTTTGTCCTAGGGCTTTAGAGGAGGGACTGCGGCAGATTGTGAGTGAACTTGATCCTCTCCTGTGACAGCCAACATACCTCCTGATTTCCCATTTACATGAAACAGAATTGGAGGCAGCTTTTGAAATTATAATTCATAAGAAGAAATCGAGCTGTAGTGAGATAGAGTCCCCATGTGGGGAGGTGGGAGGAAGCTAACAGGTGGGAGGAGGCTAACAGCTTAGCGCATAAGAGGCATGTGTGTGTGTGTGTGTATGTATGTGTGCCTGCCCATTCGAGGGTGCTTGCCACAGTATGTGTGTACAGGTCAGAGGACAATTTTCAGGAGCCAGTTCTCTTCTTCCACTGTGTGGGTTGAGCTCAGGTGGCCTCCTCAGGTGCCTTCACTCACTACCTGCCTTGCCAGCCTGGAAGTCATCTTATGAGGGGTAAATGAACTCATACCTATAAAGGACTGAGGTTGCGCCAAGCATTCTGGGAGTCCGAAGTAGTGGCCTTTGCTGTTATTACTCAATCTTCAGGCTGGTTCTTCCACAGTGTCAGTAGGGAAGGGAACGTATGGGTCCAGTACTTTATATTTGTATTGCCTTCTCATCTCATAGTAACTCCATGAGGAACAGACCAAGAAAGTGAGGTCAGCGGGATTAAATCACTTGTCAGTGGCCGAAGACTAAATTCTCCATGAGGTGTGTGTATACTTGACAGAAGTCTGTGGTAGGTTTAGTGTTAGCATAGGGATAGCAAAAGCCTGGGGTTTAAGATAAAAGACTTACTTACGAAGTAACATGTCCTTGGGAACTCGCCAAGGACCAGGGCCTCTTTGATCTTAGGGCTAGGGGTAGGACATGCCCCCTGAGGTGCTGGCCCTCCACAGGTCTCCTGTCATTTCACAACCCTCTGCAAAAAGCATCTGAATGGCACTGCCTGAAGGCATGACTTGGAAGTGCGGCCAAAGCTTCTGCCGACAGGTGAAGATATTAAGGCAGGATTCACGTGGACAGAGGCACTCTCTCCTGTTCCTGACTCACTCATCAGCATTTTCCTCGTCCAGCAGAGAAATATGCATCACAGCCTCACCGGAAGCCTTCACCTGATGGGATGGTGTTAAGCATTTTAAATGTTGATTGGTCCTGTTTGCTGTCTGTTACTTACTTTGACTCTGATTGGTTAAATAAATACTGAGGCCTGGAGATTGGGCAAAGACAGAGATAGGTGGGACTAGAGGCTTTTAGAGAGACAGAGAACATACTGAGAAGAAGCCAGGAGTAAACAAGGAAGACACGCCATGGGGTAGATTAAAGAAGATCCTTCCACGTGGCCTGGAACATCGGCTTAGTGTGGAGAATAATGGTCCAAAGGGACATATGTATATATGGGGTCATATTTGGATAATAGAATTATGAGCTAGCTTAGCTGGGCTAGGATTGCACAACCCAGGCCTAGGCTTGTTAAAATCCACCCGGTGTCTGTGTGTATTCATTTATAATGGCGGGTTAAGTATTAACACTGCTGATCAATTAAAGATAATATAAAAACTGAGTAAATAGTTGAATTAGCTATTTTTTCTCAACATATGGCACCCAGAATACAGAATAAGCAATTAGAATCCATGCGTACAGCCTGAGAAGGCCCGGATAAAAAGTAGTTTCCTAGCCAAAGAGCAGGGAGCCAAACCAAAATACATTTCAAAGGAGAGGCTCCCTTAACAAAAGCTACTGCCTTACAGCAAAGGTGGAAGCTTAGCTCTGTTTATATGCTAAATAACAGGCAACCTTCTAAGCAGAGTTTGAGAATGGAATTAACCACCTAAATTAAAAGTGGAGAAATTCATAATGTCTCAATATGTTTGGATTCCAATTGAGTTTGTTTTTCTTAACATACAGATAATTTTTACACTGACAATTGTGGTTCTATGTATACTTTTTGACTAGTTTAGGCTTAAGGATATCTGTAAGGGAGAGAGCTTACAGATGGAATGCTAAGCTGCTGACAATAACAATGGGGGGGGGTTAGGGAGGCCCTGCCCAATAAAAAAGAATTTGATGCCAGCTGGAGCTCACAAATGCCTGATTAGTACTCGGTCCTTATCAAGAGTATCTGGGAAAGGCCTACCAAGGATATACAGTCAAAGCTAGATTTCAGAAATAATGAGCAGAACTTTAATTACAGCGCGGGATAGCATGATTAGACCAAGGCTTTTGGAATGCTCTTGTTTCTTTGCTTAAATTTTGTTTAGATGTCTTTGATTTCCCTATATTGGCAGGAGGTAAATAAGATATTTTTTGTCGTTTAGCAATGCTAAAATATAAGAGATTTCTAAAGATAAAAAGAGAAAGGGGTCATGTAGAGAGCTGCGACGTGCCGCGCCTTAAAAATGGCGCTGGTCTCC
>CAJQZJ010000247.1:2208786-2225320 GCA_907164525.1 Lophiomys imhausi | reverse complement strand
AAAAAAAAAAAAAAAAAAAAGTGTTTGATTTTAAGACAGTCAGTTCCTGACAGCTCCCATTTGACTTGGAAGAAAACAATGAGCATCAAAAAGAAATCTCCCATCAGGAGATAATTTCTACTGGACAAAAATGTCCCTTCATTCTCAACAGACTATATACAGTCCAAAGATGGACCAGAGCTTAAATGCAGGTAAGTTGATATCCTGATTCTGCAGAGACAGAATGGGAAAATCCTTATTTCCTGCTACACAATTATGTCTGTGAGATATACTTGGCCAGAAGGCTGAAGATGATGCTCTAACAGTATGGAGAGATATTTGGGAATGTCTAGGCAGCAAACTGTCATTTTTTTCTTTTTTGGAAAGCTCTTCTGTGCTTCCTATTCACTCAAATAATAACTTTATCGCTTCTTAAGTCTTTGATGGGGTTGAAGACATAATAGCTATAAAATTTCAATTAAACTTGAGTTATTTAGGATAAAAGAAAATATAGGATATGATAGAAAATATTTAGGTTCAGATCATTAGACACCAAGATAGATGATTTTTTTCTTCAAGATTGCCTGATACAAATAGGCTAAACATTATTTGTGTACCTTTTATATATGGTTTTCTTGATTGATTCATATTTGTTCTTATTGTTTTTACTATATGAGTTAAAAAATTTTTAGCCTTTTTAATAGACAAAAGGAGGGAAATGATGGGATGGTGCTAAACATTCTAAATGTTGATTGGTCCTGTTTGCTTCTGTTACTTACTTTGACTCTGATTGGTTAAATAAATGCTGAGGCCTGGAGATTGGGCAGAGGTAGACAGGACTAAGGTGTGTGGGCTTTTTCAGAGACAGGGAGCATATTGGGAAGAAGGTTGCTGGAGGAAAGCCATGGGGTAAACAAGGAAGACACACCATGGGGTAGATTAAAGAAGATCTTTCCACATGGCCTGGAATATTGGCTTAGCGTGGAGAATAATAGTCCAAAGGGACGTATGTATATATGGAGTCATATTTGGGTAATAGAATTATGAGCTAGCTTAGCTGGGCAAGGATTGCACAACCCAGGCCTAGGCTTGTTAAAATCCACTTGGTGTCTGTGTGTATTCATTTATAATGGTGGGTTAAGTATTAACACCGCCGATCAATTAAAGATAATATAAATACTAGTAAACAATTTAATTAGCTTTTTTTTTCAACATTCACCCTCTTGTATCAACCTGTTGTGGGTCTGAGGACCCATTCTCCCTGGTATTCTGGACCATCTAAGCGGGAAGCTTGCCTTGGGCTTGGAAGTGAGACCCCCTGTAGGCCTGCAACACCTGAATGGTGAGCCTAAGAAACTTTTCACTTTTAAGAACGCAAAGGTGATTCCTGTTTGATAAACTGTCTTGGGATCTGGCGAACGAAATTCAGAGACTTTGGGATGGAAAGATTTGATGAAAGCCAGGCATCCATAGAGACCCATGCTCAGAGGAAAATATCTTTTTGAGAAACCTTAGGTTAATGTTAAATGTTTGTATTATAGATATTAAGAAGTTTTAAGTGCTAGGTTTTAGAGTTAGGGTTTGGGTTTAGGATTTAGGAATTTTATAGGAAATTGATAGGTAATTAAGTTTTAATAAATATATGTGTGATAAATAAAAATTTACTGTTACAGAAGTCAGTAGTTTATTCTGAAAACCTTCCATGCATCAGTACACCTCTTTAGGAAGTCACCCTTCTATTTCTTTTTATCCCAAACCCGAGTGACATTCACCTGCAGGGGAGATTCCTCATTGTTAGAGGGGAGGGGACCCCTGGTGCCGTCAGCTTTCCAGTGGAGATACAGCAGGGTGTACAAAGATAGTCTGTGGAATTGCTTTTGGAATAAAGTTGGGAAGTCAAATGCCAGCAAGAAAAAGAAACCCATGGGTCGAGAGCTCAGTTGGATAAGAGCACTGGCTGCTCTCCCGGAAGACCTGGGTTCAGTATTCAGACCTATGTGCAGGCAAAACACCCATACCCAGGAATGAATAAATTAATAACAAAATCAGGAAAAATAAAGCACACAAAGAAATAGATAAGACAGGGGGAAGTTAAACCAGACAGGATTGTAGACATATTTGTATGTGGGCTCCTGCCGGGGGAACTCTGAATGAAGGCCAGGTTCTGATCAACGGGAGGAGGAGGGAAGGTGGGGGAGAAGGGGTCAGAAGAGCTGTGAACTCTCACCATGACAGGTGTGGGTGGGCGGGAGGTCAAGGGGCTGGACCCCCTCCGCCTTAGAAGGTTTTTATGCATATGAAGCCTGGAGGAGAATGCGGGTAGCCCTCATCATAAAACTTGGCATCCAAAGTCACCGTGATCCCCACTGCACCCACAGCTTTCTCAAGAGAATCCTGGGGTTAGGGCATGATATCGTCTCAGCTCATCTGTGGAAAGATGGAGAATCAAGGGGCAGGGAGAGTGTTCAATGGATCTGGGCAAACAGAGGAAGACCGAGGAGAAGTGATATGCGCTGGGGGTGGGGTGGGAATTGAACCCAGGTCCTGTGGGAGAGCAGCCAGTGCTCTTCACTGCTGAGCTGTGTCTCCAGCCCTGAGACACTTTGCCGTGAGACACCCTCGCGTCCATACAAGCCTATCCGATCGCTGGCTTCATTGAGTTCACTTTTTCTCAGGGTGTTGTATATTCTTTTCGTGAAGCATAGATGTAACTTTTGCTTTCTTGTGTTTCCTAGCTTGTCTTTGGTGCAGGAGCAGAGCCCGGCCCATCTTTTCTGGAGTTTGCTAAGCCGGCTTTTGTTCTCATTGATCCTTCCAGGGCTCTAGCTCAGAGCTTGCTCGCTAGCTGTTCTTGTCTTTTCATTTCCTTCCTTCTTTGGCCTGGGCAATCTTCAGCTCACGTGACACAACTTTTGATGCTGTTTCCTGATAAGTGTATTTAAAGGTGAACGTTTCCTCTGAGATCTGTTTCCACTGAACTCGCTGCATTGTCTTTCTGTCCGCAAGCCCCACATTTAATAGTAACAAAATTATGCTTCATTCTCATAGTAGTGTTCCAGTTTCTGGTCATTTCTAAGCATTTTTTTTTTTTTAGCGTTTTAACTAAAAGATTATAATACTTTGAGGTTCTCATTTTGAAATAACTTCAGACTTATAGAAAAATTGTAACAATACCAAGAGATCTTGGACTGGGGTGAAGCTCAGTGGTGGGGTGCTTGCTGGAGAGTGACTGCTTTCACCCTGACCCCACACTCTGTATCCAGGGTCAAATTCTCATCATTTTGTCTTACTTTTAAAAACTGTTTTAGCTGGGTGTGGGGGCACATGCTTTTAATCCCAGCTGTGGGGAGATAGATTAATATAAATTAGATTTAGTGAATATCTAGGTTTCTGATATAGTCTCTTTTTTTTTTTGGTTTTTCGAGACAGGGTTTCTCTGAATATCTCTGGCTGTCCTGGACTCGCTTTGTAGACCAGGCTGGCCTCGAACTCACAAAGATCCGCCTGCCTCTGCCTCCCAAGTGCTGGGATTAAAGGCGTGCGCCACCACCGCCCGGCTCACCATGTGGTTGCTGGGAATTGAACTCAGGACCTTTGGAAGAGCACTAGGCAGTACTCTTAACCGCTGAGACATCTCTCCAGCCCCCTGATACAGTCTCTTAATCGGGGCATGAAGATCAACTTGGCTGTGAGCAATTAGCTTATCACCTTGTGGATGAAGTCACGTGAAACGAGGGGAGTCTCTATGGACTGAAAACAAGGTTGAAGCCAGGTGAGACAAGGAAAGACTTTATGACCTGACATTGTTTTCAGCTGCTAAGGGGGCAGAGCCCAAATTAAGCTGAAGCAGGTGGAACAAGGAGAGATCCTATTTAAGGACAAGTGGATGAGCCCAGAGAGCTGCGTGCTAAGGGCTCTATGCTAGCGAGCCCTGCTGAAGAAAGTGCTGGTGAACTGATGGATGGATTTCCCTGAGGCAGAAAGAAGCTGGTGAGCAGAGAAAGCCTCAGCAAGACAGCAAAAGGCCAAGGACTAAACCCTGTGGCTCAGCTTTTGCCTAGAGGGGTTTGACCTGTCCGAACAGTGGACTGAATGGAACTGTGGCCAGCTTTAAAGACTGAGGCAGAACGGCAGAGTTGCTGATACGAAGGAAATAAGTTGGCCTACAGACTGCTGAGGTCTCCCAGAGAGAAGAAAGCATCAAGCCTTATTTAAGGTGAGACTTCCATAGCCAATTTACCCTGATGGATCTACATTTGAGCTATTCCAGAAGAAAGACTGCTAAGTGCATTAAAGGGTCTACCCCAGAGACTGGTTTCCTGGCGACTGAGGACCTGTCCCAGAGACTGTATCCTTCTAAAAGGTTATGAAAATAGTTGTAATAGTTATCAATAGGTTTAGTGGTTAGGTCTTAGGGGTTGTAGGAATTTATAGTTATAGTAGTTAAGTAAGTGTATTTGTTAAGTGAATATAGTTATTAATAAATAAGTGTTTAATAATTAAAAAGTATGGTTTCACCCAGGGGCAGAGGCAGGCAGTTCGAGGCTAGCCTGGTTTACAGAGTGAGTTCCAGGACAGCCAGGGCTATACAGAGAAACCCTGTCTTGAAAAACCAAACCAATCCAACCAAACAAAATAAAATTTAAAAATTCTTTTAAAAGATTTATTTATTTTCTTTTATGTGTACGAATGTTTTGCCTGCAAGTATGTCTGTGTACCACATACCCATGGAGTCGTGAGCCGCCATGTGGTTGCTGGGATTTGAACTCAGGTCCTCTGCAAGAGCAATCACTGCTCTTAGCCACTGAGCCATCTCTCCAGCCCTCATTTTGCCTTGCTTGATTTCTTTTCTTTTTTTTTTAAACAATATTTTAAAAAATTATTTTATTATTTTGTGTGGATGGGTGTTTTACGTGTGGGTATGTCTGTGGGTGATGTATGTGTGGTGCCCTCAGCTGGACTTGTGAACCCCTGTGTGGGTGCTGGAAACAGAATGTGGGTGTTTTTAACTGTTGGGCCATCTCTCTAGCCCCTCAATAGAGACTCTTTATGTGTGTTTGTGTGTGTCTGTATGTGTGCTGTGTAACACATCAGGGCATCGCAGAGGCCAGAGGAGAGTGTCTGGCGCCCTCTACCACCCTCCACTTACTCCTTTTGAGGCAGGGTCTCCCTGAAGGTCACATTTTGGGGGTTCGGCTGGACACCAGCAGGCTGCAGCAAATCCCCCCGCCCCCCACAGGCCTGCAAGGGATGCCTGGCTATGCCTGGCCTGGGACCCAAATGGTCCTCATATTGCACAGCAAACATCCCAACTCTGGGCCATCGCTCCAGCTCCTCGATGAAGGTCCTTATTTCTTCCCTTGTCCCTAATCTCCTGTCCTTCAGTCTGGCATCCTGCATTTCAAGAACCTTTCCTGTCTCTGTTGTAGGTTCCATTTTGCCAGAGTCTGTATAGTTTATTTTTTATGGAGGCTTTATCAATAAGCTGAAAGTTATGTAATTTCATTGTGCTAACACCTGAGATCTGTCTCTCTCTCTCAAACTTATGGCTCTCCGAATGCTAGATAAATGCTTCCGTGATAAAGTTCCATGACTAAAAGTAACTTATACAAGAAAGAGCCTAGCCGGGCGGTGGTGGCGCATGCCTTTAATCCCAGCACTTGGGAGGCAGAGGCAGGCGGATCTTTGTGAGTTCAAGGCCAGCCTGGTCTACAAAGCGAGTCCAGGACAGCCAGAGATATTCAGAGAAACCCTGTCTCGAAAAACCAAAAAAAAAAAAGAGCATGCTTGGGCTTGAGGTTCCAAAGGGTTGGGGTCCATTGACACCGAAGGCCAGTAGGAAGCTGGCTGGTTACTTTTTATCCACAAACAGGAAGCAGAAAATGCAGGCAGGAAGTGGGACCAGGCTGTAAGACCTCAGAGCCCATCCCAGTCACATGCTTCTTCCAGCAAGTAAAGAAAGGTTCTATAAACTCCTCAGATGAAGCCACCGACTGGGACCAAGTGTTCAAATGCCAGTATGGGGGTGGGGTAGGGAGCATGTCTCATGTGGACCACACTGAGCTACAACACAAGTCCTTTTATATTTTATGTGCTTAAAATTTTATGTGTGTGTGTGTGTCTTCTGCCTACCGGAGCCACAGAGGGCACTGGATCCCCTGGAACTGGAGTTACACATGGTTGTGAGCTGCTCTCTGGGTGCTGGGAACTCGAAGAATATTTTCACTTTTAAAGCATTTTTAAATTATTATTTATTTTTTGAGCCAGGGACGTAAGTAGCCCAGGGTGACCTTGAAGTGCTATTGTAGCCAAGGATGGCCTGGAATCTCCAGTCCCCCTGCCTCCTCCTCCCACTGCCATCATTCCCTGCCTTTTATTTTGTTTTAGTGAGATCTTGTCTCACTAGAGAAGTTGGCCGCAGTTGAGTTGGATCCCTGTGCGGTCTCTTCAGGCGGACACTGATAAATTCCTCCTGGAGCCTGGACCTCCCTTTGACTTCGGGGATGGTTCGTTGGTCTATCCTGAGCTGGGTTTCTGGATGCTCTCTTCTGTTCCCGGGGCATTTGTTTGCTAACACATTGCCCCTTTCTTCTGCATCCAACTCTGCATGTCCTGGGGCCTCCCTTGCTTGTTGCAAACATGCTTCCTTTCAGCTTAGGGAGCCTCTGAGCCCCTCATAAGGACACCAGGTTCTCTATGGGATTAACCTGTTGCTGACTTAGAAGGAAACTCATTTGGCTTAGCTGGGGAAACACACTTAGCGTGTGATTGCCCAGCGTCTTGGTCCCCTGCCTCCCTAGTGCAGAAATTAAAGGTGTGCACCACCATGCCTGCTCATATATATCTTAACATTTTTTTCTTTCTTTTTTTTTTTTTGGTTTTTCGAGACAGGGTTTCTCTGTTTAACAGCTCTGGCTGTCCTGGACTCGCTTTGTAGACCAGGCTGGCCTCGAACTCACAAAGATCCGCCTGCCTCTGCCTCCCAAGTGCTGGGATTAAAGGCGTGCGCCACCACCGCCCGGCTAACATTTTTTTCTTAATGTTAAAAAGCTTTTAAAAATTAAGCATCCATCATGGTATATTTTCTTATGTGGTAAAGGTGCTGGTCTTGAGGCCTGGAATGTCATGTGCTGCCGCTAACCACAGTTTTCTTGCTGACTCAAACCTACTTTATTCAAACCAACTCTTCATGCTCAAAAACAATCACATTATCACTACCTCCCCAAAGGTCTTTCTCATTGTCCAGTATGGTTTGGCTTAAAACAGTTTCAGATTTCAGACAGAGCTTCATCTTAAAGCTACCTTAGGGAGTCCCCAGGAAGGGTAACTTGACCTGAACTCCTAGAACCAAAACCAATAATTCCTATTAAGAAAAAATACTGCCGGGTGGTGGTGGCGCACGCCTTTAATCCCAACACTTGGGAGGCAGAGGCAGGCGGATCACTGTGAGTTCGAGGCCAGCCTGGTCTACAAAGTGAGTCCAGGACAGCCAAGGATACACAGAGAAACCCTGTCTCGAAAAACCAAAAAAAAAAAAATACTATGTCCAGTCAATTGATCACTTTTTCCTATTGATACTGATGATGTTAAGGTAATACACACTCTACCACTGGAGCTAAAGGCTTTGGAACTCAAGGACAGGTTCAGACACCCGTCTTCCCTGTAGTAACGTAAGCTCTACTGACTGTTGTTGATGAAGCCTTAAAATTCTGGGTGAACTCTTTTTATCCAGATTAAAAAAAAAAAAAACAATCACTCTCTAATGGCAGCAACAGTCCCATTGGATTCATCAAAATTGGCCAAATGCTGTCAGTAGATCCAAAAGAGCCCTTTCTCAGGGTGTGTGTCCAAGGTCAAATATGCCTTTAAAAAATAGTTCATAAAGACCGGGTATGATGGCGGGCGCATGCCTTTAATCCCAGCACTCGGGAGGCAGAGGCAGGTGGATCTCTGTGAGTTCCAGGACAGCCTGGTCCACAGAGTGAATCCAGGACAGCCAGGGCGGTTACACAGGAAGAACCTTAACCACTGGGCTACCCTGACCCCCCTTTCTGGTCTCATATAGCCCAGGCTAGCCTTGATGTCCCTAAGCACCAAGGATGGCCTGAGCCCCTGACCCTCTACCACATCTGGACATCAAACTTCCTGTACGGTAGGAAAGCAGGCAACCCCCGGCAACCCTAAGACTGCTCTCCTGCCTGCTCAGCTCCGTCTTCACCGGACTGTAAAGCTGCCCCTTCCTGACACTGTTACCAGATGCATGTAAGACATTCTAACATCCCGTCCCTGGCATGCATTTGTGCATTTGCCACAGTGAAGTCCTTCACATTGCAAACCAGTGCGCTAGAAAACCAGTGCAGATATTTATGAAGAGATAAAGTCGTAGAAGGTGAAAATGGCATAAACTACATGAAAAGGTGTGTCTGTGATGTCATCAGCTGTTAGTCCTCTAGTAAATATAATTTTAGAAAACAAAACACAGAACAAACAGCAACAAAACAAAAAAAGGACCCTGGGGCCGGTGAGATATTTGCTCAGCAGATATTTGCCACCAAGCCCAAGACCCAGGGGTGAGCCCACGAAGGGACTGCTGTAGGATGTCCTCCGACTTGCACACCTGTATTGTGGTGTGTGTGCGCCGCTCCCCCCAGTGAGTAAATAAATGTTAAAAACACAATAAAATAGAAAACAGCACATGCCTACATATGATTGAGCAGCTAATTTTATACCACAGCAAAAACAAACTTTTAGAGAGGACAAACCCAGACTCCTTAAGCTGGTTAGTGAAGTGAATAAAATTAAGGACTATCCAGTGATGCATTTGCTTGGGGCTCATGTGAAAGAGGGAGTGGGGGGGAGAGACTTGGAGAACACAGGGTCAAAAGACTCACAGGGAAAAGACACAAGGCAGAACTATGAAGACCGCTTTGCTCGCCGCTGGCCAGCTGGGTTTCCTGCTTGTCATCAATCTTTGCTGACACCTACAGGCTACAATGTATTAATGATTTTTAAATGGAATTTTAGTCTCTCCCTTTGTGTGATGCTGTTTCTGGGCAGCCCTAGACTCAGTGGATATGAGAGAACATTTCTTGAATATTCCCAGAAAAAAAAAACACACCAATGTCGAAGATTCTATAAGGTCGATCCGCTGACTCGAAGTTCCTGGCTGTGGAGGGCTGTGGAGCTGAGGATCTGGAGCCAGACTCACCTTGGGCTTTCTCCAGTGTCCTCACAGCCATTTGGAGCCCATCTCTGAAGCTGATGTGACATCCCAACCTACTTTCATTTCTGTTGTTGTGGAAATATCCTGACAAAAACCAACACGTGAGGAACGGTCTATTTCAGCTCACAGTTCCAGGTGATATCCCTCACTGTGGGGACGTCAAGGCAGCAATTTAGACGGCACCCATGGTCAGGAGCAGAGCAATGGATGCACGCTTGCTCATCAGCTTATGCTCAGCTCCTCCTCTCTGCTCTTACGCACCTCAGGACCCTGGCCCAGGGAATGGTGCCACCCACGGTGGGTTGGGTCTTCCCACACCAAGCGATCTCCCACGAACATGCCCACAGCCCAACCCAGTGTAGAGTCCTCCACTGAGAGTCTTTTCCCAGGTTATTGTGAGTTATGTCAGGTTGACAGTTAGAGATAAAAACCACGTATCCTTTCCACTACTGGGAAAAATCTTTGGAATATATTCACTTAGCAAACTGCTGTCTTCCACCAAACCAAAAACTCAGAATGTC
Source organism: Lophiomys imhausi (assembly GCA_907164525.1). Taxonomy (NCBI): domain Eukaryota; kingdom Metazoa; phylum Chordata; class Mammalia; order Rodentia; family Muridae; genus Lophiomys; species Lophiomys imhausi. The sequence goes on along the minus strand of CAJQZJ010000247.1, from coordinate 2,215,597 downwards.
ATAGGATCGTACCGAAATCTATAGCCGAGACTCCCTGCTTTGCTATAACCTGCTTGCCCTGATGTCCCCACTAGTGTATTTGGGGAGTGGCTTGATTTATTACTTCCTATAAAACGTTTATGTAACAGCCTTCCTGTCACGGGGCGAACTGAGTCAGTGTTCCTGGGCCATGACCACCTACTTATAGTTGGCTGAGAAAAAAAAAAAAATCTCTTTTTCCCTTTGAAGCCAGAGGGTGTTTTTTGTTGGCGAGATGTATGCTGAAAAACGCAAGGAATTCTGTGACCACAATGGAAATTTGGTAGGGATGTCAACACACAGGCGAAGCTATCCTTTAGGATGATGTATCGGGGTCTGGAGAAGAGCACTGGCTGTTCTTCCAAAGGACTGGGGTTCAAATCCCAGCGCCATATGGCAGTTCACAGATGTCTGTAATTGCCAGGTGTCGTGGCGCACGCCTTTCTTTAATCCCAGCACTTGGGAGACAGAGACAGGCGGATCTCCGTGAGTTAGAGGCCAGCCTGGCCTATAAAGCGAGTCCAAGACAGCCAGGAGAAACATAGAGAAACATTGTCTCAAAAAACCAAGAAAGAAAGAAAAGCTCTCCACACTCCCAAGCCTGACTTTGCCAGGTAGACACTACTCATTTGTCCACTAGGTGGAGCCAAAGGCCTATGCCTTCAAGACTCAGCGTGACGCGATTAGGTACCTGACGGTCTTGCTGCTTATTAAAAGCTTCAAATTTACAGTTTGGGAAAAGCTGAAAAAACAAGCATTCAAATCTTGGTTGGTTAGTTTTTTAACTTGACACATCTCGTGTCATCTGGGGGTAGGACCCTCTATTGGGAAAATGCCTCCTGTGGACAAGTCTGTGGGACGTTTTCTTGATTAATGATTCATGTGGAAGGACACAGCCCACTGTGGGCGGTTCCTTCCCTGGGCAGCTGGGCCTGGGTTGTATGAAAAGGCAGAGCGAGTGGATAACAGGGATAACAAGTACTAAGCAGCACTCCCTGATGGCCTCTGCTTCAGTTACTGCCCTGACTTCCCTCAGCTGAGAACCGGGTATGTAAGCCATGTTATCCCCAGCTTGATTTTTTTTCCCCCCAGACAGGGTTTCTCTGTGTATCCCTGGCTGTCCTGGACTCACTTTGTAGACCAGACTGGCCTTGAACTCACAGAGATCCACCTGCCTCTGCCTCCCCAGTGAGTGCTGGGATTAAAGGCGTGTGTCACCACGCCTGGCCGTTATAGACAGCTGCAAACTAACATGTGGATGCTGGGATCTGAACCTGGGTCCTCTGGAAGAGCAGCCAGTGCTCTTAACTGCTGAGCCAACTCTCCAACTTGATTTTAATTATGGTTTTTATCACAGCAACAGAAACCAAACTATGACATTTGGTAACGTATTTCTGGGTGGGATATTACTAATGTTTTAGTGACTTCATATGTTTTCAGGATAGGTTTGTCTATACTCTTGTTCCTATTTTGTATGACTGTCAATAAGTCTATTTTTAAGAAAACTCAATTTCTGGGTTTAAGAAGCTTTGTTGATCAATAGAATTCCAAATGTGTGCCCTGTGAGCTGCACAGAAGACAGTGGAAGGTGGCTGATATCATCAGTGTTTAAGTTGCATTCTTGCTTTCAGAAAGAAACAGTCACACATGGGGGGGCTCCTCTTTTCTGATGTCACAGACAGACAATTTCTGCTTTCTTAGTGCCCAAAGGCCTCTGTTGTGAGCCACCCAGTAAAAACTGGGACTCTCATGGGAAATGACAGAGGGACACTCTCCAGGCTCCGTGGAAACAAGTCCACCAAGTCTTCTTTACCCTCAATATTTGTAGAAATAGAATTACTAGAAGAAATTTACCATCTAAACTGATATTGCCTCCTGTCAGACTGTAGCAGGTGACTTAAAAATTCCCCAGAGAGGCTGGAGAGATGGCTGCTTTTGCAGAGGACCTGGGTTTGGTTCCCACCATCCACACAGCTCCTCACAACTGTCTGTAGCTCCATTCCAGGAATCTGAGCCCTCTTCTGGCCTCCATGAGCGACATGCGTACACACACGCACACATACATGTGTGCACACACAGTGCATATACATGCAAAGCACTCATGTAAAATTAAAAAGTCTTTTAAAAACTCATGTGAATATTTTCTTTCTTAGATGTTTTTCCCCCCAAGACAGGGTTTTTCTGTGTAGCTCTGGCTGTCCTGGAATTCATTCTGTAGACGGGGCTGGGGTTGAACTCAGAGATCATCTTGTCTCTATCTCCTGAGTGCTGGCATTAAAGATGTATGCTACCATGCCTGGCACACATGCTGGGCTTGAACTCAAAATCTCCCTGCTTTACTCTCTCAAACGATAAGATCACAGGTATGTGCCACCATTGCCTCATTTCATCTGAATCTTAAAAAATAAATGATAAGAGCCGGGCGGTGGTAGCGCACGCCTTTAATCCCAGCACTTGGGAGGCAGAGGCAGGCGGATCTTTGCAAGTTCGAGGACAGCCTGGTCTACAAAGCGAGTCCAGGACAGCCAGAGCTGTTAAACAGAGAAACCCTGTCTCAAAAAACCAAAAAAAAAAAATGATAAAAGCATATCTTAATTACTTTGCACTTACTGTGGCAAAGCACCATGACCAAGGCAAGTTGTAGAAGAGAGAGTTTATTGGGGCCTTACAGTTTCAGGAATCATGGCCACAGACAGGCAGGCAGGCACTGGAGCAGCAGCTGAGACTTCACATCTGATTCACAAGCAGGAGGCAGAGCTGGGGCAGAGAGAACTAGCTGGGAATGGCCTGGGCATTTGAAGTCTGAAAGCCCACCCCTATAACACACCCCCTTCACAGCCACACCTCCCTGTCCTTCCCAAACAGCTCCTATAACTAGGGACAAGGCATTCAAACATATGTGAGTATGGGGGTCCTTCTCACTCAGACCACCACAATGTATGAAGCTGAATTGAAACGCTTTTGGAAAAAAATATTTTTAAAGACTCGGTTTTTAATTTTATTTGTATGTGTGCTTCTGTGTATGTGCACATGAGGGCAGTGACCACAGAGGCCGGAAGAGGGAATCAGACTCCCTGAAGCTGGAGTTATAGGTGGCCGTGAGCTTCATTCCTAACTTGAGTGCTGGGAACTGAACTCTGGCTCGCTCTAAGAGCAGGGTGCTCTGTGAGCACTGCTGAGGTGTCTCTTCATTCCCCTCTTTCCCTTCTTAACTTTCCATTTTTTCTTGTTCCTTTCCTTTCTCTCCTCCTCTTCCACCTCTTCTCCATGCCCCATCTCTGTTTACTTGAGACAGTGTCTCTCTATGCATTCCAGACCTCACACTTCTAGTTTTCCTGCCCTTTGTCTCTGAGTGCAGGGCTTTCAGGCATGCAGCACCAGGTCTGGCTGGATTTGGCTTTTCAACAGGAAATGTGGAGCAGTGGATGGGAGGCTCCTCTTGTTTAGGTAAAGGGAAATATTCCGAACCACACAAAGATCCAACAGACAGCCTCCCTGCCTCCCCCACCCCCACCTGGTGCTGCTCACCCTGTGGAGAGGAACTGGGCTTCAGTGTAGAATCACCTAACCTACCTACTTGGCCACTTCTGCCCCAGGAACTCCTGTTACTTCTGCTTCCCCAAAGCCAGTTGCTCTTTGCCAGTGAAGCGAGTAACAGGGTGGATCCCGTTTCCTTATGTTGTTGCTCTTTTGAGTTGAAGTGTCAGGTGCGCGGATCTGACTGACAGGATTCGGTTCCTGCAATTGTTCCCTGGCCTCAGAGAAGGTGGAAGGAAAGTGAGTTTTTTTTTTTTTTTTTACTTCACCTCTAAGGAAGTGAGGTTTATTAGACAGGGAGATTCCACAACACCCTAACATCTCCGAATCTGACCATTAATGTAACCAGAGTCCATTCCCTAGATGCCTTGAGGGGGTGGCTTGGAGGGAGAGCTCTGGTTCAAGCTTCCTGGATTTTGTCAGGCAACTGAACCCAGGCACCTCGCAGCTCACTGCATAGGAGAAAGTGGCTACTTTTGCTTTAGCCAGTAAGCTTTGGGTCGGCCTGCTAACAGGTAAAGCGTGAATTTTTCGGGGGGGGAGCTGCTTCTTCACTCAGCGCCATTTCTCTGAGGTTCACCCATGTGATGCCATTCATTCATCAGCTCCCATCACTACCACTGTGTTGAACAAACAACATTTTATTTACCCATTCACTGTTGGGCAACTATTTGTGAAACCATTTGGAAGCAAATGTAAGGCGAGCAGCCTGACATTTCACCCCTGAGTATTTTGTCACGTGTGTTTTAAGAACCGGGACACTGCTGTGCAAAGTCATCACTTCCCAGCTAGTTAAAGTTGAAACCACCCTACCTTGCACACAGTCTACACTAGAATGTCCCCAAAGCACCCAGTGGCAAATGCATGCTGTATTAAGATGCTGTTTCCACTCACAGTTACATAGCAACAGGTAACTAACTTCAGGGTGTTTTGGATTTCTGCTGCGGTGTCTGAGATAAACAGATAGAGGGAGGAGAGATTTATTTTGGCTTCACAGCTTGAGAGATTCTAGCTTAAGGTCAACCATGGCTTGGCTTGAGGTGAGGGAGAGACAGTGTGATAGGACAAAGCTGTTCCTATCACGGCAGCCCGGAGGACCAGGCAGATGGGAAGAAGGGTGTGAGGACAAGATGAAACCCTCCAAGACATGACCTCCTGACCTACTCTCTGTAATAATACCCGCCTCCTCCTTTCCATAGTGATGAAATTATGAGTCTGTCCTAATAGATAAACTCATTGACTAGGTGTAGTCACTTGTGAGCCAGTCACCTTTCAATGGCCTTATCTAAGCCATTATGTGGGGTCTCTTTCTCCCAGTGAGGCCAAGGGCTTGGTGACTCATCCTTGTCAGAGTGCATGTGTGCCCTTAAGTACACATGTCATATCTCAGGATGTGAATCCAGCCTAGAAGTTGTCACACTTCGACATCAGAGCCTCTGTAGGGTTTTCTAGTCAACGCCCCATAGCCTCACAGCCCTCATAGCGGACTGGAGACTTGATCCTACTCTGTTTCTGCTTTGGGTCTTAGGAGAGAAGTTATCCCTTAAGAGACACATAGAAAGGGCTGCAGAGATGGCTCAGCAGTTAAGAAGAGTACCCCCGCTTCTCCAGACGGCCCAAGGTCCAGCTCTGAGCTCCCACAGTGGTGGCTCACTACTGCTTGTCACTCTAGCTCAGGGAGACCCAGCAAGCTCTTCTGGGCATGCGGGGCACACAAATGAAAACAAGGCTTTAATGAAAGATAACCATGCAAACTTTTCAGTCATATCTTGAGTTCAGTTGAATAACTTCAATCTTATTTCTTGTCTTCTCTGTGCTTTCTAGGATACTCAGAAGCAGACAAAGGTTGGGACAAAAGTTCAACTCCGTCACTCAACATTGGTGTGGCTTCTGTCTCATCTAAGTACTTGTTATAGGTTCCCTTGGATGTAAGAGTCTAATACAATCCAGCTCTAGCTGGTAATACTATTTTTTTTTCCCTTAATACCTAAGCTATGTTTATCCTGAAGTTTCAGCAGAGCCATGTGCTGGCTGATTTAGGGTCAGTTTGCCTGGGCTATGATGTTCACGTACTTAGATAATAGTTATTAATTAAAGTGGGAAGATCTGTCCACTGGGGGTGTTGCCATTCCCTGGGTTGGGATCCTGCACTATATAAAAACCCTTGTGGTAGAAGTTAGGCTCTTCGGTGAATTAGTAGGCCGTTCAGATTAGCATCTGGCAGCACATAAGGAGGAGCTTGACGTCCCTTTAACCTGCTGAGATGGACAAAGCCCAGTTGAGGCCAACACGAATTGCCCTGTTGAAGGGGCATGGCTAAGAAACGGAGAAAGTCACACAGATGACATTGGTTACCACAAGAAGCCACGCCCTGGATATTGGGAGAAATCTTGTGGACCCTCGAGACCACCAAGGATTGCAAGAGAATGCGATATATAAGCCAGAGAACTCAACATGGCCGCTCTCTTCCTCCTGCCTTCACAGACTGAGAAGTCACGCTGGAGAAGTGCATAGGAAGGTACGGCATTAATAGAATCTAGGCTGGAATAGCCTGAGGCAAAGGTATGGCATAAAACCTGCTGAGAGAGAGTTCCTTAAAGGCATCTGTCTGTTTTGGGGCTCCAGAGCACCAGAAGAGTCAGCAAGGTGAGCAGAGTTTGGAAGCCACCCTTAGTTAGGCAGTTGGAACAGACTGACTTCATAAGTTGTTCACAATCTAGCAATTGAAAGAAACTGGCCAGTTAGGCCCAATGGGCACTAAGCTTGAAAGGGACTGCAGTATCCAGAACGACCATAGAACCAAGTCATTCTGCATGGACCTAGGCTAAGAATATTAATATCCGTTAGTTAGTGTTTGTAGATGGGTATTATGGTGTTCTTAGATAGATTATAGGTTTTTATGTTATAGGATTTAGGCATTTTATGAGTGTTTATTAAATATAAGTGATTATAAATAAAAATATTTTTCAACAAACCCTCTTCTGGCTTTTGCATCCGTCTGCACTCATGTGCACATACAAATATAAACATAATTTAAAATAAAATAAATCCAGGACAGCCAGGGCTGTTATATAGAGAAAACCTGTCTCAAAAAATCTAAATAAAATAAAATAAAATAAATCTTAAGAAATAAGGAGAAACGAGCTGAGCAGAGAGCATTATAGAATGAACTACTGTTATAGGTCCACCCTGTCCACACTGCCCCCACTGTAGACCCCCCACCATTTCAGGTCTCCCTCCACCAGTTCTTTACTGA